>DWAJ01003128.1:0-15512 GCA_018238005.1 Eurema mandarina
AATGGAAAATATGGAAAAAACGGGGAAAATTATTCATCTTTGAGGGCTTCCTTTGCGTGCGCTGCGAAAACGGTTCAAGATACAAAAATAATATGTATGAAAGAATTATTCCTCTTTAAATGATGTAAAAAAAAGTCCGCGACAGTATATGTGTATCTTCTAAGATTGACTCACTATAACATAATAATAGAAATAGGTCCGACGGGGACGAAGTCGCGAACAACAGCTAGTTCACTATAAATCCTTTCTGAATTCCGTAATAATAGTGCCAACAATACCAACTGAATTCCAACATATCTTTACAATAATTATTACCCGACTGCGCGCCGCAAAGAAGGGTAATGTGTTCATCAGTCTGTGTATGTATGTATGTACGTATGTATGTTTTTTTCCTTTGAAACACTATACAGACTAAACGCCTGGGCCGATTTTTACGATACGTCAATCGATTTCTCTTAGTCTTGCGAATGTCACTAAAGACATGGAATTAATAAAAAATCAAAATGGCGACCATAAGACGCATAAGTGGGGTATCGTTGAAATTTGAATAGGGATTTAAAAGTCAGTCGGGTTTTTTAATTTTTATAATTATTTTACTTACATAAATAAAAAAGATCAATCCACAATATTCACCTTTCCAATCTTCCAAATGCAACAGTTCCGTGTTAGCGTACCGATGTGTTTGCCTGGCGCCTTCGGGCTTTGTTTTAAAAGATAAAAAACTATAACCGATCAACTACCGTCAAGTAATGACTAATGGTGTGAATATAGGAACTAGTCAAACCAACTTCCGCTTAAATATAATCACCGCAGATAATTAAAAATACAAATATAAAGTGGGAAAATATAATAATAATCTATTAATAAACCTTACACATGTATTTCAAACTATGCCCTGCGGCTAAATACGCGTTCTTGGCTAAGAGTTCAATCTTTCCTCCTAGCATTAGTAGGACGAAGTATAACAGACTTACCTGGAAAAAATGGTCCAAATTATTAACTTGTAAGCCCGTTACGAGGTATGTTGTAGGTTGCTTGTCGCGAAGATAGCAATAATAGCTGTACTTAAGTTTTTTGATTGTAATTGAGGAATAACAAGTCCTTTAATATTCTGGGAACTGATTCCTTCATCACAGTTTTTACGTAAGTGTTCAGATATTTATAACGAGGCTAGCTGTGTCCCGCGGTTTCACACGCGTAATTCCCGTTCCCGGGGCAATAACGGGATGTAAGCTATCCTATCTTTTAAGTTGGATCAAACTGCACACGGTGTGCAAATTTTATTAATTACGGTTAAGTGGTTTAGGAGTCAATTGAGGACAAACATTGTGACACGAGATTTATATATATTAAGATAGTGTTTCTGTGCTTTATATAATATTTTGCTACCTATACTATATATACCCAATACCCAATAACGTTCTTAAATATACTATAAAATTTTCTCATAAAATATTAATAAGCAACTGACAAATATTCTTAAAAATGTAGCATATTTGTATTTACATATAATTGACCTAGTTACTATCAATATCACATGAAGATCATTAGGGATATAATTACCATGTAATTAACAGATAATTGTACTTAATCTCAATATAATAATAATCAGTAATTTGCGATAAAGTCAAGATAGTGAAGAATTTTGCACGTTATTGATAGTTGTTAGTAGATTGTTATCATTGTATGAACGATTAATTCGAGCGAATTCTTCGCTATAATTGGCTAAATATAAAATTTGTAAAACACATTAAAAATGTACTTTGGACCATAAATTTACGTATTTTGTCGCGGCACTGTATCTTATTTACATAATTTCATAAAGTTGGGATAGTTTCTAATTTCTTATAACATGTTAATTAATATAATATACATATAGTACATTTTGAATGTATAAAGATCGGAATTTCAATTCATTTTGTATCCTAATTATAGCATATTTAATTGTCAAGCTTTTAGCATCAAACAGGAAAATTATCGGGCGGCGACCAAGTGCGCTATTCAGTTTTATTATTGGTCCATAATTTGAATAGAAATGCTTTTGAAATTCATATCCACTGCAATCGTATAATGGACCAGCAATAGTGTCGGGTGGAATGGTTATTACAATCTTTATTGAATAGTTTAAAGCTCCTAGCTGTTGTATATCTGCGAGTGAACTCGCATAACCCAGATTTTGCTTTCGTTTCTTTTCATTTTCCATTGTTCTAAACTAGTCTTTAACAAGAAAAGTAATTATCATACTTATTTTGCTTTAATAATATTTTTTATTATTCGATTGGTTGTTACGAAAGCATCTAGTTTACTTAAGATCGGAAAAATAGAAAGTTTTTGAAGAACCTTTGTCCCAGCAGAGAGAGATGAATTTTTCCAATAATGTGAAGAGATGGCGATCCCGGATTCCGATCAGGTCTGTAGTTTGTTACGTTGCTGACAGGTCGCTTGCAAATATATTGCTTGAAAAGGCCTCAATATACATACATAATAAGGGGTCATTTGAATGGCTTCAAAGGTTCTTTTAACCCTTTGATTTCTTTGAATATATTGTGAAGGTAATAATTGCCCTGTTTTGGTCCAGCTATTTGCAGAATATCTTAGATACTTTAAAATATTTTCCGTATTTTTTTTACATAGGTATTCTTTGCAAGTAGAATAAGGTCATTCCTTCTTTTCTTATTCGCTAAAAGGTAAAAAAATTAGCCTAATGAAATACCTTCCTGTTTTAATACGCTTTTTGGGACACAACTGATCCATGATAGATTTTATTATTTTATTGTCATTTTATATTTTCAAAAATAATGTATCACTTTATCTCTCACTGTCATAACGAAATAGATTCCAAGGATCAGTTAATTATAGCGAAGGCCTTTTGTTTGAATAGTAAATGTGGATCTAAGCTCGAAACGACTCTGTTTTCATTTTGCAAGGCTTCGAAATGAATAGTGCTATATTTAATATCCCGAGACACCCGACCATATCAAGGGTCAAATCTCTTTAATATGCCACAAAACCCTTAGTTAGCTTACACGACGGAGAATTTACACACAATTTAATATGATCAAAAGTTTTGGGAAGCACGTTTCATGTTTTGTCACAAAAACTTTAACTAACTTAAGGATAGCTTAAATGTTACGGTATGTTTTAATAGATATAATAATATGTGATATAATACTATTATGTTACCTTATACAAGTGGGAAGGATAAATAGTCTTCATAAAGTATTTGTAGAAATACATTATGAAGACTTGTTTTGCTACAGGATTGAAAGCTACATTTCGCTTGGGCTGTAAATACGCCGCTTCTTACCGAAATTAAGGTGTATTTTGTCGCAGTCTGTACTAAGTTGGATAACCAGTTTTCATATTTTTTCTTAAGAGACAGCGAGCTATTTTTTCTTAAGAGAGAACGGGAGCTTCAACTGACAGTAAGCGACCACCTTCGACCATGACTAGCCCAAGCCTCATAAAAACCTTAAAAAGAGGATAAAGTAGGGTGGAAAACTCTGTATAAGATTCAACTCAAATGTGTTGTGTGCAGTATTTTTTTCATTACTCTATAATGACTAGATGACCGTGTATTTAACCACTATACTACACTAAAAAATCTCTTAACACCCTTTTGTACGTCCTTCAATTGATAGTTTTTTGTTGCAGTCTCTTTCTTATTTTAGTATTCTACATAGTCCATGTAGTATGCTTATTCATAGTACACTATATTGTAGTCCATATTCTTATTAAACATAGTACACATGTATCATGCATTCGCTCGGATACAGCTTGAGGAATATAACAAAAGTTTTATTAAGACAATAGTTTCAAGTTTTGCGTTTATCTCCTCCTCAGTTACCCAGCTACCGAGAAACTCTTTAACTGTTTTGGTTTTCGCCTTTTGTTGTGTAAATTCTTTTTGATCTTATATTCAAGATTGTGCCCCGCGGTTTTAATCGCGTAGTTCCCGTTCCCGGGGCAATACCGGGATATAAAGTAGCCTATGTGTTAATCCAGGGTATCACTAATCTACACACCAAATTTCAACTAAATCGGTTCAGCCGTTTTGCGTGAAAGAATAACAAACATACACAAACTTTAATAGTATTATTTAAAAAAGATTTAAGATTAAGTTTTATATAAGATTATAGATAAGATTTTAAGTTGTATTTCTTATAATTGGTATTCTTTTTAGTCTTCTTATAGATAATCACACTACGTATTATGTAATTTTTTAAATAATTATATATTATCGTTTACTGTTTAGTCTACGGCATCCTGTAAAATTCATTTAATTAATTAAAATCACTTTAGGTGTCAACTGCACATTTTATAATTATATAAGACTTGTTATTGGGTTTATAAAAAGTACGATGAAAAAACAAAGCCTGATGAGAAAACATTGCATTCTTTAAATCGATGCTGATGCAATGAGAATACTTGAGATACGAGGTCGCAGTGCTGCAGTGTTTTATAATAGTTAATGTTATACTGGTGAATTATACAACCTACTTGGATAATAATTATTGTAAGCCCGTGTTTTTATCCGCGTAGTTTCTGTATCCGAAGCAATATAAAAGTGTCTAATAACCTGCGTAGCAGATGTCAAATAAGTTTCCTTAGTAGGTTTCGTGTGAAAGTAAAAAATGTAGACCGACATAAGTAATATAGTGGTGTACCGCTTAGTGGCTTTGCATTCATCATCCGTTTTACTTCTATTTCAAATGTTTTCCCCCCAGAAGAAAACACTTATGCCGGAATACTGGAACGCAACTTAATATTAAGTACAACTTAAACCGGTCCGATATGACAGTTCGCCATAGAATTCTGTCAAAATTATGAGTCTTAAGGCGTCCTTAAATTTAATTTGCGTATGAGTATTTGGCCGTTAGTAGTAATAACGTCGTCTGTTATATTAATGTATAGGTTAAGATTGCTCTAATATTTTGAATGTAACAATGAATAAATAAATAAAAAAGTGTAACCACCGAAAGCCCAGTTACTCCTCAGTTTTTGATATATCAGTCCTTTATTCCATTCCTATTTCCCTCTTTTTTTAACGTAGGCATCGCAACCAAGAAACTATAAGCTTTGCTACTAAGATACTCGCCATCATAAAAACTCGAGTAAGAAACACATCAGCGTTATTGAAACTATATGGGGCGTCATATCACTTTGTACCCTCTTCCGAGTGTCATCCTACACGTCAGCGTATCATCTGATTATACAAACCTCGTTAGTTCCGCATCGTTACGAATATGATAGCATAAAATGATTTTATTATTGCGAGCATTACTTCGCGAAAGCTCTTAAAACATAATGCGCTATTCAGCTTAGCATAATATGCTATATAAACATATAAATCTATATTTTTTAATAAAAATATCGTGTCTGTAAATATGAAGAACAGTTTTAAGACTGTTTAATGTTTTACGAATCGTATTTTAAAGGAAATAATTCAGAGGGAATCAAAATAGTACGATTGAACACAGCCAATAAAAATGTATTAATTCGTGTGATTTATAGCGGGAGCTTGGCGCAGAGTCATAAATCATAGAAGTCTATATTCCCATATTTTAACAAGCGCAATATTTGACTTGCAGTATGTATAATCTATGTATACATGTGATCATGTTGAATCTTTGATGTTCGAAGAATCTTGCAAATTGAAGTGATATTGTACTGAAGATGAAATCTTTAAATCCCACGAAAAACATTAAATGTAAAAAAATGCCAAGTCTCTCGATGTAGACTTTCCATCGTAAAAAGTTTTGAGATCTTATAGAAGCCAAGTTCTATTCAAATTATTTTGTAGTTATAAATCAACATTTAGTAATTACACCAATAGTTGTCTTTATATTATAATTATAGTAACTTGATAATATTATTATTATCAAACATAACATTAATAATAATATATCTTTACTATATCAATTCACATCCGATCCCATGGTGGTATTATATAACGAATTGTCAAATAGGCGAATGGTGAAAGGATGGTTAAAAAACCATTGAACACATCTAGTTAAAATAAACTCTCAGTGAATTTAATATGACGGTTTCACAAATAAACCCCCGAGCACGAGTCTTGCCAATATTAATTAAAAGGCGTAAATCAGTCGAAAACAATTCACGGATGATATGTGAGATAAATAAAAATGAATTAATTCCTTCGTGATTTATTGCTCGAAGCTCCAAAGGCCATGTATTACGGAAGGCTTTTGTTCCAATATATTATGACTCTTATTGCTTATAGCTTTTTATTTGTAGTAACTTAAATAACTCCTTAAAGTGCTGATTATTTTGAAATGTTACTTAGGTAATGATCATCAAGGCTTGTGTGGAGTAAAATATTTTGGGGTAAATTACAAGACTCATTCATTAGGAATGTTTTTCTTTCATATTAATAGTTCCTTTGTATAGTTATATAGCTAGCAACATATCGAAAGTTATAACAGCTGATAAAACTCATGTATCTAAATTTAGAAATGCCTGATGTTTTTCATACAAAATTTGTGTAATAGTTTTTGCTTGTTTTGATATATCGCTCTTTGGGTTGTTTAGAATATCTATAAATTATAGATTAAAAATTATATACCTTATCTATAAAACAAGTTTTTTTCTATACATTTGATTAAGATATTCTTTAATGTTGTTGTAGTATTTTGTAGTGTTAATAATGCTTTTGTAACGGTCTGTACCAAATATTGGCTATTTGGTTATTTATAGACCAACTTGCCCGCTTCTCGCTTATCGCAAACCCGAGGGAACTATTCATTTTTCCGGTAAAAGCATATCTTCATATCTTTAAAAGTTATTTATAACTTACTCAGTTTTATAAAATAATATCTATACACATTTGCATGGTACTTTATTATTATTAGATTATATTTTATTAGATTTTATTTTATTATACCGATATTGTTTGATAGATAGTGTTTCTTACCAACTCACTGAAAACTTGGTATATATAGTAAAGGTCTTTTGATCTTATGTTGGTGGTTGCACCATCTCTAAGTAGTTTTTTTTATAATATGAAGAGTAGAGACGAGCTGGACGCACTCCTGATGGTTTTAATACTTTATTTTTTATTTATTTTAAAACTAGCTGTTGCCCGCGACTACGTCCGCGTTTGCTTTCATAAAAAAATTATCCCCCTGGAAACTGGATAAAAGGTATTCTACGTCCTTCTCCTGGTTCTTAGCTACATACCAACCAATTTTCAGCCAAATCAGTTGAGTCGTTATCGAGTTATAAATGGTGTAACTAACACTACTTTCTTTTATATATATAAGATAAATACTTCAGGACACTTATACACAGCGCCATCTAGTCCTACAAACAGAGCTTGTGTTATAGTGACTTAATAACGAATAAATTACATAGGTATATAATAAACTAGCTGTTGCCCGTGACTCCGTCCGCGTGGACTTTCATATAAACTTTTACCCTCCCCCTCCTATAAAGTTTAAATTGTTTTTTAAGATGTTGAATGCTATTCGAGGCGGGGTCAAATCCAACGAACAAAAAACTTTGGAAGTTGGTCTACCTGTTCTCGAGTTTTAAGTGTTGTAACAAACCTTTGTTTTATATATATAGATAAATAATAATAACAATCCTAATAATACAGATTGAATGTTTAATAACGGATTCATTCATTAATCTACAGTAAAGCAATAATGCTAATAATTCTCAGCTGGAATGCCGCGGCACACGGCGCGATCGCTCATACGATATATTAAATGCGCTACGTCGCTTTGAATATTAATTTGGAATATTGATAAATCTGTATGGAACAAATATCACGTGGAAGCTTATTTGAACGATTATATTTTTTATGTTTAATAGGCACACAAAGCGAAGACGCGATCTAAAAGATGTCTACTCAGGAGGCTGTCAAAATTCAAAGTAAATATAATATCTTTTTTTAACTAGGCTACATAATATAGTAACATTTTTGAATCGTCATAGTATAACAAAAATTATTTATAACCTTAAAAATGCAAATTATATTATGATAAGGGTGAATATTACGTCGAAATACGGCTTATTAGTATAGAGTGTATCCAAAGTATTGTTGATAATAACGACACATTAAACCCTCTTATCGTTAATACGATAAGGTTATATATCGTTTCTAGAGTATGAGATGTTTATTATGTATAGACAACAGTAAATACACGTGATGTTATATACATAACTATAGGTAAGAAATATATTAAAATTTCTGCCCCTCTTTATATAATAGGAAATGTATTTTTATCTATAGTATGTAAAGATAAAAAAACATTTTCAATAGTAAATAATTATACTCTCTAAAACGATATCTTTTGGCGCTTCGCTTAAAGAAATCGGCTGTGAGGAAAGCTATTGTAATACATCGATTCCAGTCGAGCGCACGATATGGGAAGAATAATGCTTTCGCTTAAAACTATATATTGTTTCAGACAGACTTTGTTTTCCAACATTTCAATTCTATGACGTTTGTTGGGAACAGATAAGAATGTTTACAATACATTTTTTCATAGGTAATTATTGTCATTTAAGAATTTGATATCTATATATTATATAAAGTTGTACTAAATTAACGAAATTCATTGTGGATGGTTCGGTACTCATTTGGAATATTCGTCAATACTAATAGCAATACAAAATTGTTAAACATTATTTTATAATACATATTATTATAAAGATCAACCTGTGTTCAGATTAAGTGTAGTACATCTTATTGTCTTAATATGGACGGTTAAAGAAACATACTAATTTATTATAACACGCAATTACTGTCGTGGCATATCGAATGATAAATCTGCAATGACATAAGAAACAGCGGCCCAGAACGCCGCACAGCTTATAACATCTTCTTTATTCTGAACATCCATTGTATCGGCCTCTGTATGGTGAAACCAAAAATACTTCTCATTTTGATTCAACAACGACGCGCCTGGAACTCCTTTATCAACAAACAACACTATATCTGATCCTGGATACCCACTCTCAGTCACCTTATCGATCGGTGAAAATAGCTTTAATATTTCAGCTACAATGCAACGCGTTGTCTTAGAACCTCCCAAATCTAATCCCAGTGGCTTAAACGTTCCTTCGTCAGATTCCATTATGAAATTTATCTTGTCTAGTTCGTCTGTGTGACGCTTTAAGTATGCCCCTGCTCCGACTAAGCCAGCTTCTTCTGCAGTCCACAAGATAGCACGCAGCGTTCTTTTAGGACGGAATTTTAAATGATTAAGTACAACTGGTGCAAACCATCATACCACCGCCGTCGTCCATAGCGCCCTGACCTACATCCCAACTGTCGATATGTCCAGAGACAATAACATAGTTGTCGGGATATGTGGTACCTTTAAGATCTATTATAGTGTTACGGGATTTTTTCCTGTCGTAAGTACTAAACATTTTAATTTTTAAAACTATCTTTTGTTTACGTTTGTACATTCTGTTTAATAGGGAAGCATCTTCAACGGTTATAGCTGCTGTAGGGATCTTTGTAATATTCTTTTCGTAGTGTTGATATCCCGTGTGAGGTGTGTACAGCGAGAAAGGCGTAACACTCCTTATAAGAGATGCAACACCACCTTTTAAAGAGGCTTTTGCCGCCGCGTGAACTCTATATTGAACGGTTTCTCCATACGTGGTGTATGTTTCGTCGAATAAAACTATTTTTCCCTTAACAAAATCATCAGTCAAATTGTTTAGTTCATCAAAAGTTTTGACCACTACCAATTCGGCGGTGATTCCGTCGTCAGGTGTAGGTATACTAGGACCGAGACCAATAACTGCTATTTTTTTGTAGCGTGGTTCAAGCATTTCAACTGATTCGCTCTTTCGGCTCCAGTGTGGTACCTGAAAAAAATATAAGATATGAATAATACTTAGGTGAAATAGTAAATGTATGTATATACAATCAGATATCATATCTAATCGGATACAAGAGAAAGTCAAGATACAATTCAGGTTTATCAAAAAGTATTCGTAAATCGATATGTACAAACAAAGTACAATACAACAAGGTATAATAAAATTTAGTACTAATAGAGTCTTACTTCTAACTCTTCAGTAGCAACGTCCTGCAGTCCCTGGTCGATAGTTAAATTGACCATATAGTCAATAGCACGCTCTAACACCTCAGTTCCGGACGGACGAGCGCCGAACTTGTCAATGAATTCCGTGTACCTAGAATTTGCATCTATTAATAAAAAAAATTATGATTCATTGAAAATTTATTGAGTTGTCGAAGAATTTAGATTTACATGAGGTTATAGATGACAGTATGATTCTGTTACATTATATATTTGAATGAATGTACAATAATAGCCTACAAGTTACAACAATAGTGTGCGCATAACAAACATATAACAATATGAATGAATTGAATATTTTGTAAGACCTTATTTACGAAAACAGTAATATAAAATAATATTCCACACTCTTTAATTCAATTAATTATAACTAACCTACTTACATTTTATACATATTAGGTCCTAATTCCGTGTTTTTGATGTCGTTCATGATTTTCGTCGTAATGTTTTTGTAACTTTTAATTTCTCTAATCTTTGCACCGTCGAGTACACAATCATCGTGCCGTTTTATTATAGAAAGCGAGTTTATGGATTTAAAACCGAGTAGTAAATAACAGACAATATAATGCGTATTTACGAGCATACTCGCTCAGTTTAGATCAGTCAGAATAATAAATATGTACAAACAAATTTGTATCTTATCGCGAGAACTTTAACCCCTAACTTGACTTCGGGTCAAATTAGTTTAATTTAACGTATTATATTACAATGAATTATATGTTACCAGGCACGCCCCGGTTTTTAAGTGTATTTATGCATGTATTATACACACAATAATTCCTCTAAAATCACTCCATCCGATAAACAAACGCATGAAAATCGGTTGCATAGTCATAAAGATTTAAGCATACATAGGGATAGATGGAAGAAAGAGACTTAATTTTTATTATACTACGTAATTGTTACCTCTGATTTTAAACACATATCGCTTTGGTATAAATATACAAGTCCTCATCTTTCGACACTTAGAATGGTTAAGTGCTTAGTTAAATTTGATCTGTAGCGGACTTTGCATATTATAATGAGGCAACAAGAAAACAAAGAAACAGGAGTCAACCTGAACTTTTTACAATCTTAACTATATAGGTACCAAATGTTTACCATTACAATTCATGACGATTTATATTTTATAACAGTAGGAATATGATTATTACTTACAAGTCATAGAACTTATCTTTCAACGGTCTTCGCCCAATTTGGGTCATAATACTATCAATGGTTTTTTGATATGACGCAATCTCCTCTCTGACTGAGTCATTTAAAAGTTTCCCACAATTATTTTTAAGGGAATATTGCCGTGCATTTAAATATCTTTTGGATATAACTGGGTATATAAAATAAAAAAGAAAAAATAATTCGAAATTTAAAAATCTCATGTTCTTAAGACAAACGTTATCTCAACAGAAGTTATGTTAAAACTAGTAAAATGTTATAATAATCTTACATTACACCATTGTGCGTCTAATGATAACGTAACTTATACAAATCTATATAAAATATACCCTTACTAAGTCAGAATAAAGCATTATTCTCTCTGTATTTAATATTGAAAACGTCAATTACTACATTTTAATGCCGTGAAATATTTGATTTATAATAATTTAATGTTGCGATACAAATTACATTACGCATTATATTTTAAATATATGTGATAAGTATGAAATATATTAGTAATATTTTATGTCATATGTGCAAATTTTATTCGATCAGAATAAATATTTAGCCAATCTTAAGATGTTTAATGTTTTTAAACAGAAAACACGATCCGTAGACATGCTTCTTCAAAGACACTTGGCCACTAATATGGATAATATCCATGTATTAAGTCCTCATTAAATGTTCCAAATTGGCTTATTCCACTCTTACGGCTCGAGAACGTCTGCCTCGATGAAAAAAAATGCTGCTAAAGTATAAAAAAAACATTATTAGCGATAGCAAAAATTACACTTAATTGAATTAAATAAAAAACATTATTTTTTGCATTGTCATCTAAATCATATGTGGGCAAAAGTCAGATGTCAAATTTTGACCTAAACATACAAGCATTGCAAGACAAATATAAGCCGAATAAAACGTATTTTTCCTCTCTGTCACCAAGTTTCTCACATCAAAACATAAATCATATTTAGCCATTGGCAGCTAGCAGCTGTGGCCTGCGATTTCGGGGTACGTTTCCTATAATAAAATATTACTGACTTTCCAAGGGTCATAAACTTCTGAATAAATATAAATTTTATATATAAAATAGCAGTTCTAAATGTAAACGTGACGAAGGAAAATTGTAGACATCTTTTTTATTTTATGTACAATTTTTTTAAGAAAGTTCTGCCTGCTACCCGGGTACACCCGGGGTAGGGACAGATATATAAACAGAACTAGAATATTCCGCCATTTCATTACATAGATTTTACATTAAAATATACTTCTCATTTAATTCGCGTAATAAACTTTGTTATACCTAATGACTATGTAAGATCAATTAATGTCAATGATGTATCAATTCCCAACCATTTCGCACTAAGGCTAACATCTGCGTAAAAAGCAAGGTTTTGAGGAAAATGTGAGTAAGGAAAAGTCCCATATATTTATCGTTTGCCAACGATCGATACGTCTAGGCATGTGACAGCGATTGCTTCACGGTTTTATCGCCACAATATAAAGCTTTTAGCTATAAAATAAAATTCCATGGCACGTGTCTATATTTTATAGTGCCACGTTTGGAATTTATAGCTGCAAAGGATTTTGTTAGTCCTACAATATTTTTCGCATATAAAGATTACTTGGATTTTTAATCTTTACCCCTATAGGTAATGTTAATATTCCCTTAATATTAAAATACTTAATAGTGCTTTATATAATAATTTAAAATATTTTACACAATGTATAATTCCATGTTATCTTTGTACTGCATATGACGTTATGTTGTAATAAAAATACACCAACTTAGCGACAAAAGAGCGTAGATTTAACTTATGATATTTTTTAATCAAATGAGAACAATAAAATATTACTTATTATGCCAATTATTTATTAGTTTTTTAAAAATATGCTTCATATGATTTTACATTACCAACCATTTTTATGAAACACTAATCAACAACGCTAAAGATAACTCGTTCTCCGACAATAATGCAAATGTAAATTTAATGCGAAAATAAACTTTAGTATATATTTAATATTCCTATAATTCGGAAAACAACTTTGTGAATATTCAAAAGCGGAGTAAACAAATTAAATCCAATATGAATTTATGTCTCGTATTAACGTTCATTGACGGCGCAATTCGCGGAAGTGCACGATTCTTTATACTGAATGCATGAATTAACGGTAACTACTGCTATTGTGCTTGCGCGATTCACAGCATTATTTTGTCTGTATGGTTACTAAAAACTGTTTATCTAGTGATTTTAAAATGTTAAATATTGGGCTTAATTTTCCCGCCGGTCAAAATAAGTATGTACTTTTTAGATGTATAATAATTTTTAAAGTTACAATCTCAACTTTAAAAATTATTAGGTACATTTTTTTTTATTTTAATTTCACTCGAATCCGTCTTTAATACACCGATCATAAATAACGAAAAAAACGATACGTTTCAAATCTAACACTTAATTGATTTATTTATTTATGTATGAAACAATAACGAATTACTCTGGAGTCTCGACATATATCTGCAACTTCATTTAAACCTTACCTTCTTATGTCTAATTGTTTCTCCCGACCTTCGATAAGCAAACTACGCTTCTGTATAAACAATTAATGGACTATTAATCCTGTGCGCTATTCATTATTCTCTATACTCAAAGTCAGACCATTATCATCATCCTCGAGTCAGGACGTGTCGTGCTAGATAACATTATTGACGATGTCCTTTATATCTAAAGTGATACTCATAATTATCCTAAGTGGAGTGCAATGTGCGCCTCGAAAGAAATCCTATTCGGAGGTTAGATCGTGCAACATCGGCAATTTGGCAGAGGAAATAGCGTCTTATGATACTGTAGTCCGGGACATTATGGATTACGCGATCTCCGGACCGTTCAAAGGGAAGACTTATCACGAGTGAGAACCGCTGTTATTACTCCCCATTGTTGTTGTGACCTTCCAAAGTTATAAGATATACGCGTATCAGCTTTATTACTAGGCGTAGTGTTTGACTAAAACGCGACGTGAAATTATTTCAGTGTAATTTGTGTACTCGGTGTTATTACAATTACAATCTTATCGTTAACGGAATTCGATCTCATCTCAAGTTATCGTCATTTTATCCATTCAGCTATAACTATACAGTATTGTTCGCCTTTCCAAAGAGATATTTTCAAATATTTTTTTCTGTCAGATAAGATAAACGGTAACAAAAGGGTTTCGCTTATCACGACATCACAATATTTTAGAGGCAACGGCAGAAAAATGTATTCTCTCGGCCGTATCTCCGTAATATTCCTTATTATAACTATAAGTGAGGCGAAATCGTTGCCAAAAACTTCAGATAAATGTCGGGCTCTTTTGGGTGATGATTTATTAAAGGAGATTGCTTCTTATGAAGGTGTGAGGGATGAAATATTCAATTATGTGCTTGAAGGTGATTTCAAAAGCAAAACTTACGACGAGTGAGTAGTTTGATAGAAACCTTTTTGATGACATTTTGCTAATTAAAACTGCAGTAGCGAATTACATTTTATTATAGTGTTTCTAGATAAATTCGATAGGTATAGGCTAGTTAAAGATCAGGAAGATCAGAATTCAGAAGTGTATTTTGATTATTCATATTTTAATTGAAAATATTCTATTATATAATGACGTTGTTTTTATCGGATTGCGAATCTTTAGGTAAATTGCTTATGAAATAAAGTTTAAGTCGTGCACTGAACTCGTTTATTAATTGACGATATAACGACTGTTGGAATCTGTTCAGTAATTTCATGTGCTTACATGTACAATCAAATATTTTCGTTTTTTTTATATTACTACAGATGCACTGGTATTAAAAATGCACCAAATTAATATTAACTTTTATAATAAATGAATACGTACATTATTTATTTCTTTATTTATTATCAATACTCTTATAATGTGTCCTTCATTTTTTCTCTAATGGTTTTTTGTTCATTTAGTTAGTTAGGTTAGTCAAATACTAAAATAAACCTATAATAATATTTTTGTTATAATTTTTACAGGTTGGCAAAATTTGTAGATAAGTTTGGCGCCCGTATCTCAGGATCGCAAGTTCTGGAAGATTCCATAGATTACATGATTCAGCTAACTCAGGAAGAGGACATTAATGATATAACTACCGAGGAGCTTGAGGTAATGAGTTTTAAAGTACCCTTAGTTCAGTATTACGTTACCTTTATTAGCCGTTTTAACGTCTTAGCAGACGACACTTATTTTAATTGATGTTTATTTATAATAAAAAGTTCTTTTTAT
>DWAJ01003129.1:0-15511 GCA_018238005.1 Eurema mandarina
GGCCAGCGCCTTGAGCGGGTTGCGCGACGCCGCGTGCCGCCGCTCGCGCTTGGCGCGCCGCGCGTACTCGCTCGATAACCTGACACAATATATGGATATTAGTATTATACACTTACTATATTGTACCGACAGCAAACAAAATTGAAACACAAAAAATAGCTATCACATTATATGCGTGTTATAATGGGTACATTATACCGACACCAAACAGCTTAAGTAACAAAAGCATTGAATCGGAAATAATTTCTAAATTTCTACCTAGATATGGCTTATTAGTATCACCAGCAATTAAATACAACAAAATTTTACATAAGTTACAAAAAAAAGTTAACCGAAAATAATTTATAAATATCCACATAGTTATAACTTTAACATATTAATAGTAACCATTTTTTTTCAAATATCAATAAGCTTTACGTCAATATTAAAAACTAGCCAGAAATCGTTTCTAAAGACTAACTGACTACTAAATCTATTAATAACTAATTTACTACTCCACTCAAAAACTCCTACTATAGATACAAATTTCACACTCGAACTAAACTCACAGTTGTCTCGACGCGCTGTCGATCGCGTCGAGGTCGATATCGATGTCCAGCTGTTCAGCGGGGAGCCTCTCGATCTGCTGCAGCGGCGCGAAGAACGCGTGGAACGTTTCATCGTCCGCCCGCGGCACGGCCACCGGACGACCCGGCTTCTCCGCTCCGGGTGATATTTCTTCATCTGTAATGACGCCGTAGGATAAAGCTTTTAGGTATAGTACGCGTCATTCAAATCCAAATAAATGTACTATACTACATTTATTTGGATTTGAAACGAAACAAATGTAACTTATCTTTAGTCGAATAGTATACAATATGAATATCATAATATCATTTATACACTGGATTGATGGTGAAAGATTTTGTCTCTTGCAAAATAACCTTTTAGCCCCGATAGAATCAATATGTAATAAATCTGCTTACAGTAAGAGATTGATTGCAAATGCTTATATTATTTTCATATTCATTTTTTTATTTTATATTTTTTTGCGATATCGTAATGCATTGGACAAAGCAGATTGTTTGGCTGCAACGACATGTCTGTATTGATCTATATTTCTAGTTTTGACGTTCATAAATATCACAATGTGATTTAAGGAATAAATATTTTCATTTTCATGTATTTAAGCATCGCAAGTTAAGATTATATATTTGTTACAAAGACTTAAACGATTATAACTAAAATAAACTTTTATCGATTGTATTAACAAACATTTTGTTTTATATACTCACTCTCATCTCGACTAATATTCTCGCTAACGGAATGGCTGCGTTTGAACGACTCGCGGTCGACTTTAGGAGTTTCTTTCGGCTTCGCGTCGACAACTGCGCTCATAACCGCACACGAGGCGGATCTGAGCGGGCCTGACGCGAAACCATTGGTAGGGGATATCGGTGCTTTTCGCGATCTGAAATAAAATATTATCTTTTATTATTTTTAACGTAACTTTATAATTGAGTTATATACATTATATACTACAGTACAGCATAATAGAGACAAGTGTAGAAGCTGATAACTTCATAAATTATCATAAAAAATATCTAATTAAAAAACATTGAAATATCGTAGCGAAAGAAAAATTCATATTTTTTCTTTACAGAAAATTATATAGAGTATCATTATACTGTGTTTTCCCAGTACAATAAAAGTTGCAATAAATGACCGATAAAACATTTTTTTTCCAAATTCAGTGTTGGGATGTTTAGAAATATTTAATGCGTTTATCAATTTATACGTATATTGAGTACATGTACATGTTCATTTCCCTCAAACAATATATTGTTTTTTTACTATATGAACTACATATTATTTATTACAAAACTCTATATATCACAACATACAACCCAAACAAAAAGGTATTTTTACGTACTAAATGTCCTGAATGTAGTATGTTAAGACATGGCAACCATTATTACCGGTAAAGCAATAAACAAAATGGCCGCCAAGTACCGCCCGCATTGGAAGTGTACGCGAGGCCGTTTTGAGGAAATACCATTTTAGTATCGACACTCGTTTACAGGATAATAATTGTTCGCTTACTACGCGTTACAACGACGGGCCAATACTACCTTAAAAGGTTTGAAATGACTATAACAGTATATTAACACATTCAACACTATAAAACGCCTTAATGTTTCTTTCTCAAATATTTAATTAGTTTAATCAGAATTAACTGCATTTCGAAAATGACGAATGATAATTATTTGACTTTTACGTTGTACGACACTCATATTTTTTTCTTTAATCAGACTATAGGTTATTTATGAATGAACCGAATTTCAAATTTATCCACTAATACAAAGTTACGTTATTTGTTAATTTTGCATGTCATATAAATTGTGTTTACAATGTCCTAATTTTTTAATGTATGGGTAAAACGAAATCGTTTGTTTTTACGCGGACAAAATCACAACTAAATATTTTAAGGTCACTTTAAGGATGCTCTCTGAACAATGGTTTGCTTTTAAAACTTTAAAAAGCTTTGTACATCAATTAACACGTACTTAAAGCGATTAGGCGGCGGCACGGCAGGAGTGATAGCGGGCGAGGAAGCGGGCGGCGTGTTGAGCGGAGGCGGAGTCGCCGGTGGAGTCACTTTGTCTCGCTCTAAACGACCTGCTACCGTGAACAGCGTCGCATCGTTCTGCGGAACTCGCTTGCGCCAGCCCTGTAAACATAACCGATATTTAATACTTCGTATGTATATGGCTACTTACCTATACTTTTATAATAATAAAAAATACTTTTCGATGCTTTTTATAGAGCGTCGTCTAGTCTGAGCAGAGATTGTGTTATGGCAACTTGGTTACGGAGAAAATACCTATAGGTATATGCTTTAATTTTGAAAATACATGCATTTATATACATACATAGCAACTACCTAAACTCAGAAAAATATAATATGACATTATAAATAATTAGCTGACCCATGCCCACTTCGTTGGGCGCAATGTTAACAATCTTTTTTTATATGACACTCAGCAGTTATGTGGCTTTCTATTGGTGAAAGAATTTTTAAAATCGGTTCATTAGATCCCGAGATTAACCCTTACAATTTATCAAAAACACAAACTTTTCTGTCCTTGAACAAGTTTAAACATAAGTTTCTTTAGTATTGTATTAAATGCTAAATCCACAACATACAAAAATAGGCTCAAGTTCACTCTCATATTTTAATATAAACCTCCTTACATACAACCAACTTAATACAGTATTATATTTACAGAGTGAATCATACAAATTAACACTTAGTCTACAAACAAGACCGCAACGCTATCAAATATCAATATCAAATGGTCATTGCTTGTATTGCATTTATTCCATGTGTTCACTGACTCATTGGGGTGAAGGTTCGTATTACTCACAACTAAAATATCTATCTAGTTGTGACAAAATGAAACAAATCAATGCTCACAGTCAAGGGCCTTACTGGTTATACAACCGGTTTTAATCCGCTTTCCTTACGAACATAACAAAGGCTTTATTTTTGTTGTTTAATAGTATACGATGAGATTATATTTCTCTTTGTTCAAGTTTTTGAAACAATCAAGCAGTACCATATTTAATTATATAAAAACCCTGTTTAAAAGAAAATATCGTTTGAAATCGGAAATCGGGACAGTCGTTTCAACGAAAAAATGCATTAAAAAACCTACTTTTAAGTCCCGAATATATTAATTATGGTAAAATATAAGATTGCCTGAAAGATGTGGCTTATAATAAGACCGTTATATACATGTGGAGTCTGTATTTTTATTGTATTTATCTTATTTTAGACTTTACTCAACTTTGTGTAATAAAGAAAGTGAAAATAAGTAAAAATATAAATTTCATATGTATCGTAATGTAATAACAATTTATCAACAACACAAATAAACATTGTACATATGTAAAAACTCCCTCTCGTCATAAACCTTTAACTTTAAAAATATTAACTCATTTCAATCTCGAAGCAATCACAATAAAATATTCTCCAACTGACACGTTTAACTTTATGACGTAAAGCTCCTTGTAAGGGCAAGGAATGTTTCCATAACAATTTAAAACACTTAAATTAAACCCAGGAAACGAACAAATTTCCGAAGGTTTCGACGTCAATTAGCTTAAAACAAACAAAAAAAAAATGCCTTGATATTTTCACCGACCTCTTTATACCGAATGATACTTTCATTAGCGCTTGTTAGTATAAAATTTGCTTTGTCCAAAATACATTGCAACATTTATTGCTTTGAGAATTTAATGCATATTGAATGCGTTAATTATATTCTATATTCAATTGAAATGGAAATAGGGTCATTGATAAGAGCACGGATACTGCATTCCGTTACAGACTGACAACGCATTTCATAAATATTTCATATAGCTGAAGAAATTACTAAAATTATAAAATAATGTTAGTCATAATAATTCAACTGTAAATTTATATTATTTTCAGAGTCAACGTCGTTGCTAAGAATCTTTGTTCAACTAGGCGACATTTTTGGATCGACATACCTATGTTGGTATTATTAAGGTTTAAATTATACGCTATTATAGTCAAATTTCTCTCTCTCTCAGTCTCTTATAATGAAAAACCTTTTTCACTATAAGAGAAGAGAACCTTATAATGATATACAAGAAATTTGACTACAATAGCGTATAATTTAACCTTAAAAATACCAAAAATAAATCAGAATCTGCTTTAACGACGACACCGAGACAGTTTATACGCAATAAAAACTTAAAGCAAAAAAATAAATTCAGAGTTGTTAAAAAGATTGCCGCTTTAAAAACAGCGATACGAGATGAGAATAACATCAATCACATTAAACTCTACATAAACGTTGAAGAGTGGGTGTATAATGATGTCTATGATAATTATATTACATCCATATACAAGCGTATATCTTATGTTCATAAAAACAAAGACGGGTAGTTAGACTACTCTTGACTTTACCGAGACTTAGAGAACGGCTATTATTTTTTATATATTTTTTTAATTTAAATAATAAAAATTTAAAAGTAACTCTTAACTCGCGTCTGTCTGTTACGCATATTACATTTGTCAAGTCTAACAGATCTAAAAACGGATATATGATACTTTAAATATGTATTAGAAAATAAATCCTCAATAGTTTATTATTAAGCTCGTTGTTAGAAAATTGATAAAAAATATAATATAACATATAAAATTGAGTCAAAATTTAAGATTAACTATGAAACACAAATAGCTCAAATTTTAAACGTGTTTAATCGCGGAACATGAACATCCAATGTTAATACTTAGTACTATAATTGTTACGCATCCTGGTTTCAAATGGCTAATGATATAATGAACTATTAACCGATAACTAGCTAGAGATTACTGAAACGATCCACGCTTACCTGTGCGGCGGTTTCTAATTTATTACGCCGGTCAGCGAGGATGTTTGCACCCAATTCGTTTTCATCGATATGAACCTTCTTTTTATCGTCGACCGCTGCATTCAGTGTTTCCTGTAATAAAAATTCTCATTAATTTTCTTGTTATTTTGCCTAAACTATTATATACTACGTCATATATAATATTAGCGACCCGGCTTCGCAAATATTATGATGTAAGCTATCCTATCTTTTAAATTGGCTCAAACTACACACGGTGTGCAAATTTAATTTAAAATCGGTTCAGTAATTTAGGAGTCAATCGCATCACGTAAACAACGTAAATCCTAATTTATCTGTAACTACAGCATAAAAATTCACAAGCATTCAACCTCTTTTTTAAAACTACCATAGATAATTAATTAGTTCGGTACAAAGATAATAATTACATAATAGAGAAAAGTAAACAATACAAAAAACAGCCACGTTCTTCAAGAGCGTTCATCTCCATCGATCATATTAGCATATATATGAGTTTATTCAATCGTTCGTATCAAAAGTTGTGTTTCATGTAATTCGAGCTTGAGTTATGTGTAATGTGTATGACTTATTTCCGCGTCGTCCTAAATTTCGCGTTTGTTTACAAAGAGTGAGCGATCACTATCAATATTTCTTGTCGCGACAGAATCTGTTACGTGCGTCCTTAGTTTGTTAGTTTATTCTCATACACTGCGTGCAATAAATAATTATCTATTACGCGTTTGCATGCAATTAATCTCAATATTGTCGTAGTTGTTACAGCGTTTGCGTTCTACGTGGGAGGTGATGCGTCTTTGGTGTAGCATTTGTTCGTCATCTATATTTTTAGGTTTATTTTGCCGGTATACGCTGCCGAATATTTTGTAAACGATCGCTAAACAACACGTGTTTAAAACGTATTTATAAAAGTTGAATACCACTATGTAACTATAAGTGTATGAGTTATACTTTGCATTATTACTAAGCAAAATTGGATTTTATATTTAAATAAAATCACTGTACGAGTTTTGCGAACTATGAGTAGATATATATATTAATAGATTTTCATAATTCACGTATAGTTGTGTTCGGCATAACATATTATATATCGGTAATAACATATTATATAACTCAATAATAACCTGGCTATTGTCAACGCAGTCAGTATCGAATTTCTTGAAGACAGGTTTCAGACCACCGTTGCTTGCATTCCGTGTTTTGTTCTTTAGCTCTCCGATCACCGAACCAAAATTCAAGCCGACTGGCAAATTAGATTGCTTTTCGAGACGTCTCAACAAAAGCGGTTTCGCCACTTGGGGCGTTTCAAAAGCTTCATTTATAATGTTCGTATCATTAACCTCCGGTATCTCATTCACATTTTGATTTATCGGTTTCTGTTTCTCCTCCGTACTTTCATTTAAAGCGTTTTCCAGTTTCGATAAATCACCTAATTTGCTGCTATCGAACGTAACGTCGACCTCGCATTTAGTCAGAGATAAGTTCTGTATAATTGATTGCAGCTTGTCATCGTTCAAAACAGTTTTCTCCAAAAACTCAGCCAATCGCTCTTTTGGAGGACTGTCTCGTTTGACTGGTTTTCGAAATCTTATATTTTCGTCATTTTGTGTATAATATTGACTGGGTATTACTCTCTCTGTGTGAAGTGAAGATTCAGTAATCTTTGACTTTAATGTAACATCATCATCTTCAGCTTTATCGATTTTTAAATTATTATTAATATTATATAAAAGGTCGGCATGCGACGTTTCATTTTCATCAATTTCTCGTTTTTGATCCAATCTCTCATGAAGAACATCCCGAACTTCATTTGGCACTGATTGTCCCTTCTTGGCAAATCCAAATTTCCACAACAGAAATAGGAAAGCGCCAATGATTATAACGATTCCGTAAAACATTGTTGTATCGTTGAATCACATCACTGACTTGAATTAAATTAGTGTAATCAACACTGTTATTAGTCCTTGACGGCGATGCATTCTTTAAGAGTTCAGTTATAAACACAATTTTAGTATAATTATTTTGCTTCGAAGCTAGGCCTAATAATCGTAAGGTAAAGAGTAAATTATTAAACCAAACCGCGGTTTTGTGTTAAGGATATCGTATTGCGGAAATCAAAGCTATACGCTTGTTGACAGAGTGACGCACAGAGACACACTGACGGACTGATCGAGAGGCTATCTTGCAGGAGATACATGACTCAGGCGCAGGTTTCTACAAAGTTGATAAACATACCACTACACATGACGCATCGTATGGGATCGAGAAAATTGTTATGTAGGTGTGCCTCGGGCAGTCCATCTGTGTAGCCTTCAGAAAAACGATACACACCTAACAATAACAATGGTTTCTTGACATTATTATAACGCGCAATAAAGTATCGGGTGATAATTTGCTTGGAAGCTGACATACTATAGCAATATACTGTCAATACTGAAAATTAATGCGCAAATAAATTGAACCTGTTGTTTTGAAACTTTTAATGTTTAATGTCGGTAATAAAAATAATGGTTCAAAGATGCTTCAACTATGATATATAATGAGGTATAATATATTTGGACATTATCCTCCACCTTTTACATTGTTAAAGCATTTTCTCGTTAAAACATATAATACAAGTACCTATCGACTACGTTTCCTAATACGTCAACTTGTCTCTCTATAATCGTCGCCTATAAAAAAGGATTCAAATCGATTAAGCTCCAACCTAAATCCTTAAAATACTTTACTGGCCGTTTCAAAATATTTATAAAAAATCGTGGTATAAGAACCAGATGAGCGTATCTACAAAAAAATAAACCGTTTTTTTTTACAAAACAGTTCACAGTGTAGTCCTTTATGAAATGCAAAAACAACGTAACAATTTATTAATATATTATATTTTTATTTCACCAACTACATATTATCTGTATTAATGAACTGGTAAAGTTTGAATTGGCGAATTTTCCCACTATTTTTGCTCCCCCGTAAAATTTACAAAATGTACAAAATATCATCTGACTCTTACACCGCGAATTGCTATCGGTCAAAGATAATGCCTCCTAAAAATATTGTCAAAAAATGGTGCGAAATGACTTCTGAAGTCCATGGTTTATAATTAAGAGTGGAAAAGGAACATACTTTTTATGAGTTACCAAGCATTCACATGAAATATTGCTGCCCTAAAGGAATACTTATTATTAAACCTTACACCCAATTGATAAGAGAATAATGAACTAAGATACCAACCAGTGGTTATAAAATCGGATATTTTAGGCGATTGATGACTTTATTATGATAAATACATATTTGGCGTAATGCTATGCAGGCCATTATGACAAACCTATTGCCATCTTTTTCGTTCATATCGGTGCAGATAAGAAGAAAAGATACGTAACATCCCAAACCATTTTCGTTTTTTGACCTCACCGCGTTCAAGTAAAAATAAAAGGAGCGCCATCACAATATGATTATCATTACGATGTATAGATTATGCAAATTATTTTTATTGTTAGCTGTCAAATGTCAAGGTGACACACATTGCTAATCTGTGACATTCCTGACCTTTATAAATTCCATTTAAAAGGCAAATGAATGAATGAACTAGGAGGATTAATTTCTTTGTCACCATATTGTTGGCTGTATAAAAATAGGTTAAGCTTAAAATATTCATATTTTCTATCCTAGATTTATTATAATTATAAACCCTTTAGTTTTTGCTTATTACTCTATGCTAGTATAATCAAACTTGAGAATCGACAAATAGATACCATAACTAAAAGCGGAATTATGCTCTCATTGTTATTAACTTTTATTCAAAATTCTCTAATCTTCTGAATAAGGGACTACTTCTTATTAAAAGCCAACAATAAATAAAATAAGATGGTTGTTTTATTGAGCTCTTGACAAAGCGTTTCGTTGCCATGTGGTATAAATAAAAGTGTTCTTGAACTAGACCTGCTAAAAATATCGGAATCATTCAATTCAAGGTTTTTATTACTAGCTGTGTTTTATACTTTATTAACCGACTTCAAAAAAGGAGGAGGTTTTTGAATTTGATAGTATGCTATGTTTTTAAGTTTGTTCAAGCAGAACTTCGTGATCTATGGGCCGATTTAATTTTTTATATTTACATTTTACAGTGTTAATATAAGTATATTAATACTTTCAAAAAATTTTCTGACTGCACGAATAAATAAATAAATAGTTCAGTAGATTTCAAAGTTAACATAAACTGTATCGTTAATTTACTTATTAAGTGTTTTAAGATGAGTAACACATTTCCAAGTAATGAATAAGCTCTTGACATTTTAAAGTTGTTTAGATTACATACTAGGTTAATAAATTATAGTTTAGTGTAAAATATTTATGACATTTAATAACTAACACTATTCTAAGTATTAGATTAAAAGTACTACCTCTTGTTTAATCCGTAACCAAAAGTATAAAGTAACTGTTTTCAACTCTTTTTACCTATTAAACTTTTTAGGTAAAATTTAGCAGGCGAGTAATTTGGAACATTTTGCTATTGATATAGGTACTAAGGTTTGGCGAGGACCTTAAATTATATAAACGAATGTCATTTATTTAATTGCACTTTTGTCAAATAAATAAAATAATAAAAAATAAATAAATATGTCTTATGATCTTCGCAGATAAAACCATCATTCCATCATCACCAAAAACCATCTCAAACATGGAAGATTTATGAAATGGACGGACCAAGGCTACTATCTAGCACTATTGCGTAAAAGAGTAACAAACTTTTTAATATAAGGAAGGTAGTTTTTTTTCAACATAATTTTCATACAACGAGTACATAACAGATGCAAACCAATTTGGTACATAAAGCGATGCATCATTTTCTCAGCTGGGCGTTAATAGCGAGCCATTAAAGCTTTATCATTTCCCACTGTTCCAGCTTGCGAGAATAAATTAATTTCTCACTAGAATTAGTCCCGAGTGCGCAGGTCTTTAAACACTTATGTTTACGTGCTTTGAAAATGGTTTATTATTGGATGCAAAAATAGACAATTCCATAACCGTAGAAACGCCCTGCACCATTTTTTTGCTCATGTAGATGTAGCGACAACTACTAGTGCGCCCAGTTTTAGGTCGCGCTTATGATAATATGTGTTCGAAAATTAGAATATTATACGACCTCTAGACATCGAACCATTGGGGACTAACGGCTTGCCAGTGAGTGATTCAACTGGTCGACGATCTTCCCTTTGGTTCAGAGGAGGTTAACATCAAATTGAATAATATAACTATAGTATATTAAGTATATATAGTATTATCCCTATAAGTTAATTCATTTCATTTGATTTTTTTTAACTATGAAGTGGTGAGACGAGCTGGTCCTCATTAAGATTTTTTAAAATACCGGTAGGATGGATTATGGACTTAGTCATATTATGATATAGACCAACCTTTACCAAGACAGACTTAATTACTACTTTTTCTCCTGGGTAGCTGATCTCTATATCGTACTGTTTTTCTACTCATCTAGTTACTAGCAGCTACGAAACCACACACACACACACACACACACACACGGCAAACTTAAAATAATAAAGATAACAAAATGAGTCACTCTAATGCCACACAATTCTTTGCGGTATCACACAGAGTCGTTACATTGTTTGGCGTGTTTCTATAACACCGCTGATGTCACTTATAGTAATTTTAATAGTTGGCGCCACATTTATTTGACTGGCCGCCAAATGACATTACATCGTGTAATAGTGCTGACACTAAAGTTTTTCTTGTGATGCCTGCTATATATAGCTTGCCAGTTTATTAACGCTTAATAAACTCCTTTGACACTTAAGACTAAAGGAATTTTATAGACGAAGCTCCGATGTATTCACTACATAATAAACAAAACTACTACTACTACTTTGGTACTTCGTATTTAGTCTTCAGCATCTGAAACGTTAAAATCATATAAAAAAACCTTTAAATACAATAAATTGATTATAAAAACGTTACCCCTGGTTCAATAGCTACGAGTATATGGGTATTGGTTCATCTTTCATATATAAAAATTTTGGACTCAGGCTTCAACATATTTTACATGTATAATAGGTATAATATAGCTTAACAGTTGAATTTTTACTATAACTTTACCTGCATGAAATTCCATTGTTATGGCCATAAGCCACTTCTTGAGGCGTAATACGAGGAAGAAATAAAATAATATTAAATATAATATTTCCTTAAGAAATAAAACCAATATTAATAAAAATATCTTAACACAGATTTACCGTTCCAATCCGATAATAATCGCAAAATAAATAAATTCGCCGATAACTAATCTATAAATTAGGCTACTGGGTTCAACAAACAGAGGAGCGGAAAGCGGATACGAAATTTATTTTCATTCAATTTATTATAACGATTGGCATACATAATATAAATCGCGATTTTCAATGCAATAAAAATAATAGGTTACATTCACCAGATATTACCAGATGTACGTAAGGAATTCAACTATAGGGATAGGGGATTCAATAAAGAAGAAATACATGATGATGATACGTTGATCCGGCTAACCCGGAGTAGTACCACCCTCACAAAAAACTGTCGTCTTTTCATCTCTTCAGAGATAAGTGAGAGGTGCTCATTTTTTCTATTCCATTATTTATCCCGTTTTCTATTCCCTACTGTCACCAATATTAAATTTCCATCATGAGAACAATTTTTTTTTCAATGCTTATTAAAATAAACCGAAGAATAGGTTAAACAATAGGTCTTGCACAAATAACTAATCAATGGTTGCAAAAATGCAATCACACAGTTTCCTCTTAGTAATATTACAAGAAATACAAAAGAATATTTAAATTAACGATACATTGTAACAAGCGTAAAAAACCGTTTCAGTTCTTAGAATCGGAACTATGTCAAGATTGTTAGTATCAAATTACATAGGCTCTTCAAGCTAAATTTCTTTGTAGCCAAATTGGGTTCGCATATGGTACCAATTAATTATTCCATAGTAAGACTATTCAACTATTAATGTTCTTTATTTGGTTAAGACAAAGACAAATTACACGAGACATAGATTCCTTTATGATTTCTACTACAATGATTGTATGTTTTGCATCATTACATGTTATACTATCTGCTTCTGGAAATCTGAAAAAAACACGTTGGATGGTTTAAATTGCAGTCGTCTCCTTGTCTTTGAAAAAGGTTCAGTTTATTTATTTATTAACACTACTTTATTGTACATAAGAAACAAAAAAGATAAGTACATGTAAAAAGCAACAAAAATTATAATGTACACGAAGCGGCATTATTGCAAACTAGCAATCTTTGCCAAGCAACCTGAGTGGTACGGAAATGGAAGAGATAAAGACATGTTTAGTCATTATAATTAAATTAATTTACAAAATACTATTCGTTTTAATGCACCACCATCGCTTGATCGTGATGTTCATGGTGTTGTATCGTAACCGGGTTAAAAGTTCTTCTTGTTGTTGTTTCTCCATAAAAGTGTTTTTTGTTTCTTAAATGTAAGAAGCAGTTCCAACAATACTCTAAGTTAAGTAATATCAAAATTCCATCTTAGATAAGACACACAAAACAATATAAAAGTGCAGCTCAGATGATGAAATATATGTTTGACTTTGATCAAATTGATTTCAACAAATACGTTTTATTTACAATATAACCACGTACATACAAAGCGAACGAGAAATTGTTTTATATGTACGTAATAATTAGTCAAGTAATATGTTCCGTTTAAACAGAACACGGTCAGGAGTGCTTGTTAATTTTACCAAATATTTGTAATGTGAGTTAATTAGGGCATTACTGCATATTCGATATTAAATTAAATTAAGTTATAGTTGAATAAATTGATTTATTTATTACTTATAATTTAAATTATACTGGAAAATGTATAGTAACTTTGCCATATGAGAAGCGAACATCTCCGATGATGTGTTGCTGGCGTTTAAAAAGGAAAAAGTGAGGATTTTAAAATAAGAAGTAATACATAGATATAGAGACAGAAAAAATAACATTCTGTCAATGCCTTGAAATAAAGTTAAAAATAAAAATAAACCATGAATCTGAATTAAAGAAATTATCTTCAATTATCGTTACTTCTTTAACGTAAAGAAAAGACAATAGCTAGCAGAATTTCCAGTCGAAATTATAGGAAAAGTGTATTTACATAAACGAACTGCAATTTTCATCAGATAGAAACTATCAGTATGCACGGATGGCGCCGGAAAAAATAGGTGCAAGCAAAATTCTATTACAGGCGAGCTGGGTCGCGTCGAACATTGTGCAACTTCAGGAGAACGACAAACAACTGTGACTCTAAATATTTGTAAATTTGTGTACGGTAGGAGAGGTTTAGTCAAAATGTGTGTAGTGTATAGGTTAGACTTAAATGTAAGGATCTGTTTATATGAATTTTCCAAGCAGAAGCTTAATTTGAGTTTCTTTTTCCAAGTTTCGTATCATGATGATATTTATACTAGCATTAATAATAATAGAAATATACTCAAGACAAGTTTTTGTTTTGCTGCAAACTTAATTACCCTTTGTTTTGTGTGAAAGTAGGTCCGCCTACACTACACGGAGAAGCCTATTGTATACACCTCAATTTGTCTGATGAATGACGTTCCTAAGACATCTTTAAAACGCCGCCCAAACTATCAGAGTAAATAAACATAAAGCTTATAGCAGTGCTAGCTATTCTGATAAATATTAAACGTATTACATCCACTTATTTTAGAAATACCTAATAGTATGTATGGATTTATAGTGAAATTTCTTTTGCTAGTTTTCCAAATTAACTCTCAGATTTTCATATTCAAATTAGGTAAATATAACTCTAGAACCAAAAAATCTATCTAAGCTACTATGATTCTATATGATCTTTTTACAATCTTTCATTGACTATTGCCAGTACATTCATTTATCAATTACATGGTTTGGAGTAGAAATGTATGTCGTCCATTATCTTCGTCAATGTTAATTTGAGCGCACGGTAAGCATAAAGTTCAGTTAATAATTAAGTAGAAAACGCTTTCAGAGGCTGTTTACTTTTAACTCGACTTGTCTAGACTGGAGCAAGGAAGCAAGTTTTAGGCAATTATTTTAAACTTCTGTCGAAATAATTAGACTGGTAGGTACAGACATTTTTAGTCTATGTGAGTAGCACTAGGTTTGTTCTTTGTTTATAAAATTTGCTACAATCGTTTTAATGAATAAATAGTCTGTAAAAATTCATTTGAAGTTTTATTATTATTTGTTTAAATCTATTTTTACTCTGCAATGGTTTTTATGCATCATTTTACTTACGTGTTATTTTCCTTATCAATTAAATTTCTTTTACATAGGTAGACTGAAATGAAGTAATTAAAGATTTTACTTTTGTGAAGTTTTTCTTTCAAATATTAGTTAAGTAAGCTGTTATATGACTTCTACCGTTGCAAAACATTAAGGTCTCAACCAGTCTAGTAATTTAGACGTGACAGGAAAAAAGCAGTAAAATTAACTACATACAAGGTAACATTACAAGTTAAGATTAATATGTCATATAATATTATACAAGTATAATAACAGGCTTGTCTTATCAAACAATTTGTGGAGAACCATTAGCTTAATCAATTTACTGAATTAACATAATCGATGTTTTCTATATGTGGTCTAACAGGTTATGGGATAATTGCAGATATAGTGACATAAATTTATGACTTTAATACAATGTTATTATTTTTTATTGAACACTTAGGTCTCAGAGGACTGATTGTACCGTCAGCAACGCAGGATTGACTACCATCACTTTTAGTATAATAAACGTGAAACAAACTCTGACGATATGTCTGTATTTAACAGTTTAAAAAACATCTGAACTGACTTTAACCAAAATTCGGACACAATCATAAAAATTCGTGTAAAACCGTGGACCTACTACTAAACTAATTGTTTGAATGTTTCAATATAAACAGGTTTCTATAAATAACTAGCTGTTGCTCGCGACTTCGTCCCCGTCGGATCTATTTCTATTATTATGTTATAGTAAGTCAATCTTAGAAGATAGACATATACTGTCGCGGACTTTTTTTTAGATCATTTAAAGAGGAATAAT
>DWAJ01003130.1:0-15507 GCA_018238005.1 Eurema mandarina
ATCACCTTTATTTTTGCGAAGCGAAATGCAAACTAACTGATATTCAACGTTGAAACCGAGAATTAGACAAATTTAGAATTTAACTCTATCGAGGTGCCACTGAACACGCCTAGCGTGTCAATGTTTAACTAGATGCAGTGCCGCCGACACGCCTGGCGTGTTCGCGTGCATTTATAGGGCGGCATCGCTATGAACTTCAAAAAAATTGTGGTGGCAGTGAACGTGTTAATTAATACATAAACATAATGCATGTATTATACACATAAAACTTCCTCTTGATTCACTCTATTTTATAAAAAAACCACATAAATCGGTTCGGTAGCTTTAAAGATTTAAACATACCTAGGGACAGACAGAACATTGTTTTACACTATGAAAGAATTAGTTACTATGGTATCCTTAACCTAGTACTTATTATTATTATGGTAAGATCTTAATGGGAATTCTGTATAGGTTCTGAAAGAATAAAAATTATCTACATCTATATCTAGAATATCTTTTAAAATTAATAAGCACAATGAAAATTGTTGAAATTATTATCCTATATTATGTCATGTAACATTGTCCTCCTCCTCTACAGTATTACTTGTATAGTCCCAGAGCTGGTTGTAATATTAATACATAACCCTCAAGATATACCAATTAAGCATTAAACTCGTAACGAATGCGAAAAAATTGCATTAAATATTCATATAAAATTAAATAAAGTACGACGAAAACCGCGCGTAATTTAAATCTCTACAGTATGATGACACAGCGCAAAAACACTGCATTTGCATTCACTTTTGATAATACAGGAACAAGTTATAAGTACGGATAAGAATTCGGTAACAATATTTTTCGTGCGCGGGCGGTTTGCCCACGCAGGACATTAAATTCCTTCGGAATTAAACGAAATCTATAACGTATATTTTAATGCAGTTTTGTGAATAAAATAAAGCTTAGTAATAAAGTCTGAAGTAAAGATGTGGCCATTTTATGGAATAAAATTGTTTTTTTATTATTGATTTTGTTTTTTTTTGTCTTTAACTAATTTGTGAGGTACTAGCTTACACAAAACTCCAGTAGCAATTATGACATATTATATACAAAAACTAAACTCAATCACAAATGATTCAGGCTCAAGTCACATTTAATTTCACCTTCAAGTAGAAAAATTTGTGATTTTGCAAGACGTTCAATAAGGCTCTGCCAGGTTATCCGCTTCCAAGTATGGTAACACCGCTGTGGTAACACTAATCAACGTACTATTTACAAATGGCTTATGCATAACTGTCCACGACCAAAAATTAAAAAAAAAATCTGTCATGTGTCATTTCGTTTAATCACATAATTCAATGGACTGTCATGGCGACCGTATTTGGCGGGAAAGCAATCCGCTTAAGCCAAAATGGACATGCATTGGAATATTGCTCTCGGGATCTTTATTGCGTGAGATGGCTGTTGCATAAAAATTAGCATATTGAAAGACGTGATAAATTACATTTTTGCCACAATCAGATTAACAATTCGAAGCCACGTTTTTTGATGCATTCTGATTACTGCTAATTAACGAAGCTTGTTTTTTATAATGCAGTTTAATCATCACTGTAACAACTGGGTATCATCTTTGGTAATAAAATAATTTTTAACAAAAATAAACCGACTTCAAACTGAAAATGCCGAAAATAACTTATTTTCGTTTAGTATATAGAAATGATTAAACAGTTATTTCATATTTTCGAAGTCATTTCCAAGTAATTGCTTCAACAGTATTAGTAACTATACAGTACCGATTTAACAAAAATTGTTTTACTTGGCACCGACTTCTTAATTATAAGGTATCTATATGCAATCAATAACCTTTTTTTATAGCAAGATGTATGGCAAGATTTCTCCGAGACCCGAGATTTTTCAAGAATAATTTTACCTTGTATTCGTTCTCTTCTTTAAGTGATATTACCTTTTTGCTTATACCTATACTACTTAAAGTTCCTTGGAAATCGTTAAAAGAAAATAGTCATGTGTTACAGTAACCCTACTTTGTAGATACATCAATTTGTTAAACCAATAAAAAAAACTTGTGAAGGTCCTAGAAAAATAAATATTTTAGTAATAACAAAAATGAGTACATGTCGTAATTTTTTATTCCAAACCTAAATCTAATCCTATAATCGAATATCATCGAATCCTATTAGACAAATACTCATACGCGAATCATATTTAAGCACGCCTCAAGGGAAGAAATGTTGACAGATTTGTATGGCGAACTGTCAAAACTCAAATCAGAATAATTTAAGTTACACTTATATTTGAATAGCGTTTCAGTATTTCGATATATGACAACTATTTAATACTAGACCTCCGCTGTCCGTCCGTCACCTTCATAAGTCTTTTACCTTTATAATCAGACTAGCTGTGTCCCGCGGTTTTACCCGCGTAGTTCCCGCTCCCGGGGCAACACCGGGATGTAAACTATCCTATCTCTCAAGTTGGATCGAACTGCATATGGTGTGCGAATTTTATTATAATCGGTTAAGTGGTTTAGGAGTTCATTGAGAACAAACATTGTGACACGAGATTTATATATGATAGATAGAAGTTATACAGTTGTATTTGCTGCTATCACAATAAATACTGAAAAGCTGAATAAAATAAATATTTAAGCGTGCTCTCATACTGTCATATAGCAAAGGTTCTCTTTTCCTCATTAATAGTCCTCTAAAATGTTTCTTTGCACTATAAGGGATTGTTACTTATAATTTATAAGGTACGGAGTAAATTTCACTCACAATCTCAATCACACTCAATTTACTCACGAGTTTAATAGTTTCATTTTTACAAAGTGTACCTACACGTTGAAAAATGGTTAAACCGAAGATAAATCATTTATCATAACTTGCTGTAGGTATCCGATTGTAGGCAAAGATCTTGCCACTAGATTTTATATCCCATCAATTTATGTAAACACTAACTGCTGCCCGCGGCTCCGTCCACGTGGACTTTCATAAAAACGTTAACCCCCCTCCCATTATAACCCTTTTTCCCGTTAAAAAGTATGTTTTATCTGAGGCTCTCGACCATTTGTGTACCAAATTTCATTACAATAGGTTTAGCGGTTTGACCATGAAAACGCAAAATTATAAAAAGTTTCAACCCTTTTTTCCAGTTAAAGAGTAGCCTATGTCCTTCCCCAGGCACTAAACTATATTTGTACTTACCAAATTTCGTTGTAATCGGTTTAGTAGTTTAAGCGTGATGGAAAGACGTTACAGAGTTACTTTCACATTTATAATAATAGTATGGATATACTCCGCGGTTCAACTCTGAAGTATAGTACGCGTCATTTATGTTTAGCGCTGAACGAGAATAGCTGCGCATCGGTAGAATCGCGCTCGTAATTGACGTATTGGTGCGAGAAGGACAACACGACTGGGACAACCAATGAACGCTCGCGCACCCGACGATCACGCGCCCCGCGCACCGCGCCGTTACCTCGATACCTTATTTTTGACTTCTGCGCAGGTTTCGTTCACCGCTAAAGATACGTGACGGGTACAATACTATGCTATAATCTAGGGTCTATACTATCTGTACGATTTTCGATTCTTGTTGAGGCTTTTAACTAAGATTTATATGTAAAGAAACACAGTGTAGTCGACAGATACAGGTTGACTTGGTGTGATGAGGTGATATTATATAAAGCTTAACGTTTGTTTGAACACACTACGCTCTGTAACTGTAGGTCATATAAAAATAGTATTGCTTATTAATTAAATAAATATGGTATTGTTGTATACTTAAAGTTAAATGATAAATTAAGTCGCCCTCAAACCTTAAAGTTTGGCAAGGTTTTTATGTAAATTTATACTTGTATCTTTTGTTGATTAATAAATAAAAAAAAACGAAGCGTGAAGAAAAACATATATAGCATAATAGCTAGTAAGATTAGCCGTTGACCATAGTCAGCGGTCATAGCATCAGACTATCTTTCTGCCATAACATAAGATCTATACTAATATATAAAGCTGAAGATTTTGTTTGTTTGATTGATTGAACGCGCTAATCTCAGGAACTACTGGTTCGAATTGAAAAATTCTTATTGAATAGACAATTTATCGAGGAATGCTTTAGGCTACATAACATCACGCTGCGACTAATAGGAGCGAAGATATAATGGAAAATATGGGCTTCCTTTGCGTGCGCTGCGAAAACGGTTCAAGATACAAAAAATATGTATGAAAGAATTATTCCTCTTTAAATGATCTAAAAAAAAGGTCGCGACAGTATATGTCTATCTTCTAAGATTGACTCACTATAACATAATAATAGAAATAGATCCGACGGGGACGAAGTCGCGAGCAACAGTTAGTTAAGAATATTTTCTACTAAGAGCTCTCTTTCTACATGGTTCAAACAAGAACAATGTGCGTAGGCTCATTGCGACAAGGTTTCAACTTATCTTCCGTGACGTAACGAAGGTGGGTTCGTCTATGGCTCCGGCATAAATGATAGACTATAGAATGCCCACGCGAGGAGATCCGCATCACTAGCTCTTAAGAAATACTCTACGGTAATTGATATTTATGGTTTAATGTTGAACGGTAGTGATGTCAGATTGTAAGTTATAAGATAAGCTTGTGTCGCGTCATTTTCTGCTTTAGGTATAATATGGAAGAACGATTTAAAGTACTTAGTTTTTTTTTTGTTACAAATGTTGGCGGTTCCCTGAGGTACTACAGCCGGGAAGGCAAAACTGTATATATAGGTCACGTCACGAATCTTTAGCGCTGACGGCTGAACGAAACATGCGGAGAAGTCAAAAATAAGGTATCAAGGGGACGGCGCGGCGCGCGTGATCGTCGAGTGCGCGAGCGTTGATTGGTTGTCCCAGTCGTGTGGTCTTTCTCGCACCAATACGTCAATTACAAGTGCGGTTCTACAGATGCGGAGCTATTCTCGTCCAGCGCTAAACATTCATGACGCGACCTATAAGTAGGTGTTAACAGTACGTTCTTATACTCGATGACACACAGACAAACCCACCGATAATGTTCTTGCTATAAAAAATTTACCATATAAATGTGGAGATATTGTAATCTATAAAAATTACACAAAATTTAATGCGTTGCACTGTGGCGACGATCTATGTAAGTAGACAAAGTTGTCTAGATGGAAACGGCTTCACTTTCCGTGCTCATACTCCGGTTTTAGGCGTTATTATTTTATGCTTATTATAATATTAGTATAGACTTTTATTTCTTCATAAAATCATCTTTTATAATAATGTCAGCACCTCCATCGTCGTGTCCGAAAACCCTTAACAAATGCCTAATTAATACCTTTAAAATTCATCCTAAGTTTATTATAATACATTTATATTACATTACTAAATATATTTAAATGCAATATCTTTGCAAACTTGTTGTCCAAAGGTAAAAACGACATCAAATTTTGTTAAGTAGGTTAGGAGTTATAACAAGAAACGAAAAACGTGTTTCAGTAAGCTTTGTAGTGATTAGAATGAATTTATTACTTGCATAAAATTTTATGAATAAAATTTATCGCATCAGTTAAGTACAACATTGTCAGTGATTTAACCTTTAGGAATATATTTTAAGTGAAGTATTAAATTTATGTTCTCTTAAATTTCTTAATTTTATTTACGGGCCGCGACCGCAATTTTTAGCCAAATATATTCATAAATGGGCACCTTAAAGAAGAAGAATAATAATATTATTCTTTTAGTCTAAAATCCGCACAAAATTATTTTTAAATTTTTTTACTCAGTAAAGATCCCTATGACAGTTAGCAGATAGAAAAAATTATAGGGTTAAGTTATCACTGATTTTGAATTTAAAAATTTTCTAAGTTATTAAGACCTAAAAATGTATGTTACCAGGTTAAAAAAATATTTATGTATTAGTGTCATAGATTATGTTTTAAATCGTTAAAAAAACATTAAAAACTCCTAGTAAACAGATATTATTTTATTAGTTTTGTCATACCTAAGTTGTTTGTAATGTGTCATATATAAATCCTTGTAATTTAGAAAATATGCGTGAGTCACACAGTATTTTGATATCTGTGTTCGTCATTAATTCGCAGTAATTATGATATTTTGTAAATGTATTGGATTTGTTAATTTAGTGGTAGGTATTTAATGTATGACATTATGACAAGGTTTTATGAAAATCTCACGACGTAACCGTCAAAATAAAAACCAACTTACCTAACAAAAACAATTTATTATTTTAACAAATAAATAAATAAAGATTTCAAAACCTCACTCAATAAACTATGCATAACATTAATTAATATGGCAGTTATGAGATAATATTATTAATTAATTATTAATTTAATATCCATCACAACACTTCACTCAAATGTTCTCTCCATGTTGTATTCGTAGTCAAACTCGGCGAAGAACGAGTCGAACGGCGACAAGGAATCCTCCGTGAACTCCGATGTGGTTTCTTGCTCCGTTGAAAATTCTGATAAATCAGAACAAAAAGGGGACGACCAGCGGTCGGGCCGTGAGTTATTATCCCGTTCGGGGCTGGTGTCTCGCAAAGCGGTCGACAGCGCGGTAATGTATCGCATCGCGAGTCGCAAAGTTGTGATTTTTGTTAACTTTTCACAGGGAACAGGGTTGCCGGTGATTTCTGTAGCTGGAACGGCACGTCGGAGGTTCTCGAAAGCGCGGTTTATTTCTCGCATGCGGCTGCGTTCCCGCGCGTTAGCTGTTTTTCTTCTGTATTTGCTGAGGGGCTGGGGGGTGCGACGCGCGCGCGGCTCGCGGGAGCGCGCGGCGCGCGGACGCAACTGATACTTGTCGTGATCCGGCATGGAGTGCGCGGCGGCCAGCAATGGCGCGAACTCACCGCCCGAATTCTGCTGAAAAATACGCTCACGAGGCAATAGTCATGGCTCTTGCTCACTCCGCCCACAAGCCCCGCGCCGTTCATGTATACTTCTATAGAAAAGTTGTTATTCAATTTTATCTTTAAATTCCTCGCAAGTTACTAAGTCTTAGGTAGTTATGTCGAAGAATTTATTATATTGCTCAGAACTTTTTTTATAAACACTTAAAACAGTAGCGTTATACATTTGTCACTTAACGAAATATTTTAATTATATAACTACCAGCTGTTGCCCGCGACTCCATCCGCGTGGACTTTCATATAAAATTTGACCCTCATAACCTTTTTTTTCCAGTTAAAAAGCCTACGTTTTATGTCAGGCTCTAGATCACATGTGTACCAAATTTCATGATAATCGGTTCAGCGGTTTGGCCGTGAAAGCGTAAAATTATAAAAAGTTTCAACCCCTCGCGCAACCTTTTGGGGGTTGATTTAAAAAAAAGGAGCCCATGTCCTTGGCTTTAGACCATCTGTGTACCAAATTTCGTTCTAATCGGTTCAGCAGTTCAGCGCAATGGAAAGACAGACAGGCAGAGTTACTTTCGCATTTATACTATTAGTATGGATTTAAAAAAGTGTTTAATTAGCTTATTCAATTTAATTACTTTTAATTATTTTTACTAATACATCCATAGATCCCTCAATCCATCAATTCACAAAAAATCGCGTTATATTAATTCGCATTTGCAAAAATATATATTTCCTTATACTTATAGTATTTTACTCGAACATTTCTCGATACCGTTAGTACGCACGTAGATATGCACTTATCAATAAAATGATACAGCTAAGAAAATCTATGGGAATCAATTTGACTTTATTCTTAAACTCTTATCTCAGTATAGGTACGGCAATGCTGTCCTTGCCATTTTGATTTCGAAATATTTGGATAAGCTTATCTTTTTTATCTTATTTTATAAAACCCTTTGCGTAGGTACTACAATATTGATTTATCATCATTTCCAATATAATTTTAAAAATGCCATATTATTTAATAAAATGCATTATGCTAATGGTTGTACATCGTTTCAATGAATGAACAAAGTAATAAACTACTATATTATATTATTATAATATTTACATTGGATCATTTGCATTTTGGATCTAGTATTTCCGTTTGAACGCACAGATTTCGAATTAATTCTTGTTTGGCGACCTTCGCTGGGGACTTATGTCTTAACGGCGTGTAGGTAGACTTAGCATAGACAACATTACTGTAAGTACCTATTTTAAATAAATCGTGTAGGCGCTTAATCAGCTGCAATAAAAATAAATATCAACCGATTCGATCACGGAACGAGCATTATAGTTTTAAAGTTCGAAATTCGAATTTTCTAATTGTATTGAGCTGCCTTTAGTTTAAATTTTTTTTTATTAATCTCTTGTATCAATTGTTATTATCTACAATTTAATTATTAGTTAAAATTGTTGGTATATTACTCGTGAATAATATTACTTTAAGAACTTCCCTTTGATTTTTAAATAGGATATAATAAATAAAATGTATTACATAACTTTTGTAAAAAAAATATATCGAAGATTTTCTATTTTCAAATTTGATTAAATTCATATTAACAAAAAGGCGCTTAAACTAAAAAGTATCAAGATAAAATAATTTAGATATCGTTAGATAGGCATTGATTAATTGATGTATTTAAAATAAAACTTGTAAAAATGGATATACCATATAAGTTACTAATGTACTTTGATAAAAATAATATCTTAAAGGAAATGAAAATCGCATGTACGGATTTCTTCGATCACTTTTCTGAAGCAAACATTTTCAAATATCCTCCTTTGCGCTACTTACTGAGACTAGACGTTATGGATTTGTGTAATGAATTACCTGAAGTGGGATCATTTTTAATTAAAGAACCAGTGAAATTTAATACGATTTGCAATGAAATTCTTTTTGCGTGTCTCAAATCCTTGGATAATTGCTACAAGCAATTTATTCAGTCAACGCAAGTAGCTGTTATAATTCGCCTTAAGAGTTTACCACGTGTTTTATCTCGTTCGTCAACACACAGGTACGAGGGTATAGTTCCGTTTTACGGATTACTTATAGCGATTTCAAAACCAACTAGCTACGTACATCACACTGTGTGGACTTGTCCAGAGGAATGTGAAGGAAATGAAATTATTTTACGCTACATACCAAAAGTTCCGCCGAAATGCTATGTGTGTAAAAGCGTTTTGTTCGAAAACAGTGGTCTTCGAAGATGCGGGGAGCAAGTTGAGGCGACGTTTAAGATCGAAAATGTATTATTATGTAAAAAATTGTTTATAACTGACGATCTTATAGCAATGCTTTCAGTAGGTACATTATACGTCGTTCATTTAGTAGTTTTGAAGAAAACCGCTGTAGTATGGTCTTTAGAAGTAAATAATACACTACCTGCTCCTTTGAATTTTTCTGTGCCTGCAGATATAGAAGAATTATTTTACGCGTGTGACGGTGTACCTTGGAAATTTATATATTGTCTTACGTCCAGTATTGAAGCGTATCCTTTAAGCTGTTTTATTAATTTTAAAATAAATTGTCTGTTAAGTTTGACGAGTGTTAAAGCGCATGTACAGATGGGAAGTCGTGTGTTGCACGTTTTGTGTGCTGGCTACGATACCGGCTACGTAGGACGACTAATGTCAGAAACTGCTCGTCTAGCAGACCGTCACGTTACTATAGGAACTGCCAACACATCGGTACCTACAAGCCTTACTGCAGCGTCCGGAGGAATATGTTTAATGCCGCTACCTCTTCAAATATACAACCAAAAGCAACTTAACTTAATACTCTCGTCAATAGAAACAGGTACGATTTCTAACGAAGCCAGCAACAGTACTTTGAAGTGCGCTGTTTGGGCACACGGCATGGACTTCAAGAAAATTTCCCTAAATAACATCGTAAGTGTATTCGGGTTAATATCTCGTGGAGATCACGGGGATTGTACGGACGAAATAACTGATTACATTTTAGAACAGGCAATCAGTCCAGATACAAGTGTAAATAATGGGCAGGCGTTCAAATATGTTAAGGAGTACATAGATTTGGTAGCAAGTTTTCCAGTAACGATGAGTGAGGAAACTGAGAATATTCTGCAGAATTATTTTTTAGCAGCTCGTAGAGAGCGGCCAAAAGTAGTCAATGTTATATCTATGGGGGCTTTAGTAACTGTTTGTATAACATCGGCTAGGTTTTGCCGACGACCTCTTACAAATATAGATGATGCTGTCTTTGCTATTTGGTTGCACGTTAGCGGCGGATCAGAACCACGATTAGCTCCCGATGAGTACTTAGAAACTCCATGCGATATCAACAAGCTTCAAACTATAATTCAAAACTTTAAAACCTGGCTAGAACAATTTACTGGCAGCTTCGTTTCTTAACTTCTGTTTAATAAAACTACAATAATAAGACATCTATTAAATTTATTATTTTTCAACAAACTTCTTAATACATTTTTAATGATTTGACTAGAACACTAAATAAAAATTTTGAAGTAAAAACAATTAATAGATTGATTAATATTTAGCACCAATTTTTGTGATAAACTATAACACTTAATAATTCAATTGAAGGCACTTATTATTTCAGAATGCACAGCTTACTTTTATTCTACAAAAGCCTCTTTATATTTAAGGATCAATTCTACTTCCCATTTAAGAAACTAAAATCAAATACCGAGTTTTGCATCAGTATATTTTTCTGGGCGTTTAATTTCTCACATAATGCCACCTGGTTTTGGCGTAGTTTTAAACTTTCAGACACAAGAGAGGTTATTTCATTGACCCCATCATTGTTCCCATTTAAGCAATGGCTGGTAACCGGCTCGCCAATTCTAAAATCTCTTTTCTGATAAGAAACAACACTGTATGGTAAATCAGCCATGTTGTCGGCATCTCTTAGAACAACACTTATTGTAGACCAGACACAATTGGTAAATTCTTCAGTTAAACTTTCCAAATCATTACTCAATTTTCCAGTGTTTTCATCAGCTTTAGTTATAATGTCTGCTATTTTATTGAATTCAATACTTAGATCATTAATTTTTAACAAAAATTGTTGATTTTGTAGCTCTTGTAAAATTTTGCTTCTTAATTTAAGACAGTCATAGCATACTCTTACAATATCAGGACATTGTTTTTCTTTTTCCCTATTGTTACTGTAGAAGTCATTCTTCTTGTGGGAGATAAATGTTTTGTAAGCATTAGAAAAGATGTTTTGGTAGTTGTATTTAGCAACAAAATTATTGAGGTCGTTTGATATTCCTTCATTACTGCGTCTAGCTGCTGATTGGATTCTCACAGACAATTGAGACCATGCAGATACTAATTTTTCAATTTTATCTTCAAAATCATGAGCATCCTTGAACGTTTTTGTGAAACCACCCAGAAAATTTGTACCAGTATCATTACGTTTTAATTCCTCAACATGTTTTTCACCAAGCTCAACCATTTTCTTTATTGTTTCACCTTTAGCTAAAAGCTTTCCTAGTTTTTTGTCAACATCATTGTGTTTCAAGAGCAGTTTTTTACTTTCTTGCTTTAAAGACTCACCTCTTGTAAACAGGGCATTTATTAAGAAATCATACATATCCATTTGAGAGACTACAAAGTGAAACGCATTGCGGTATAATGTTTGACTATTTTTATAGTTGTACAATGCTTTGGGGAGTTCTAAACATCTCTGCACCATTTTAGGAACTACAGGTGATGCATTCTCATCAACCATAAGCTTTTTATTATACAAAAATAACATTATAGGACTGTTCTCATTCCAGTAGTTCATAACTACATCAGTATTCTCAATATCTATACAATTAGCTTGAGAAATAAGCATTTGGTCCTGAACTGGAATGGTAGTATCTTTGAAAATCAACTCTTTCAATTCTGCAATTGTAGTTGTAGAATTAACTTCATATGCCAATTGTGAAACTGTTGATAAGGAAAATACCTTTATGATTCTTTTTGCTAGAATACTCTGTAGCATATCAAATATCACTACTTTACTTGTAGTGCCTAAATCTTTGCTTTCGGGTAAATTAAAGGTAACTTTAGAGGGTACTATTCTGCCCCTTAATTTTGGATCCCACTCCAATGCAACTCTTAACCAATCCTCTATTAGCCTTTTAAATGGCTGTGAAATATGATTTTCCGAGAATATTTCATTTGAATACTCAACATCACCGTGAAATGTTTCAAAAACACATATGTTATCTCTGTGTTTTTTCTTAACGAATGGCATCCATTCTACTGGTGCTTTGAAAGGGAGGAATGGTCTAGTGCCACAAATAATTTCAAAAGCTAACAGTCCTAAAGACCAGAAGTCAACAGAGTTGCTGTATGTTTTACTGTAAAATATCTCAGGTGCCAGATATTGTAGTGTACCGACAAAACTGGCACATATTGAATTTGAGTCGATTTCTTTGGCATAGCCTAGATCAATAATCTTGTAAACAATTTTATCTTCAGTGACCTCATTCATTCCTTGAGGAACATGCATGACTATGTTTTCTGGTTTCAGGTCACGATGGGTTATCTTATTATTGTGTAGAAACTGCATTGCATTACCAATGTCACTTAATATTTTCCGAACCTTTACTTCTTTTAAGCCGCAAGATGCGTCGGGTTTGTTTAGTTGCTGACGTAAGTCTCCACCGCTGCAGAACTCCATGCATAATATTGGCAACCTGGAGGGGTTCATAGGTGCTAAGCCATTATTAAATTCCGGCGGTAATGTGATTGTACCAACTATATTTGGATGGTTACATGCTTGCATCATTTCAACTTCTTTGGTCCAACGTTCCCTGTGTTTGGCGCTGAGCTCATCACCCCATTTGCAAGTTTTGATTGCCAATTTTTCATCAGTATTTTTGTGCTTCCAAAGAACAACAGTACCAAAACTTCCAGAGCCTAAAACTCTGTCTTTCACCCAATCACCGATAAATATTATATCGTCCATGATGGTCTTACTACAGTTTTATCGATATAAATAGAACGTTCTATAAAAATAACTTCACTACTTCTTTACTTTAAACTATAGGAAATAACTTTTGTTGCGTATGAACTATATTTTTTGATAATTTTATATTTCATTAACTGATTTGACTTCGTCCACACTTATACCTAGAATTAATTATTTTTTTAACAAAGAAGAGTTGGGACTTATGAGACGTAAACAAAACTTATAGGACATAGGGATAGGGGATTTTTCTGAACCGTCAATCGTCACTCAGCTAAGTTGACGTTGTCAATTGTCAGAATAAAAGAGTTTAGCTTTAGGTGAAAAAGTCTTTAAAAAAATCTATGTCAATAAATAAAAATGTGTTTTTCATGATTTTAAATTAGACAGATTTTTATAACGGTTCGATTAACTTATATAGGTAACGGTGTAAATTTTGCAAATTATTTTTGCAACTTTTTTATTTTACCTGCTACGAAGATCCAGATAAGTCAAATGCTAGAAATGTCAGTACTCAGTTATTAAACTATCTGACTGTCACCTATTTACAAATTAAAATTTTGCTAATTGTGTACTTTTTCAACAAAAAACAACTATAAATAATAATCGGTAGCTAACTTTGGTCAGACATTTGGAATATTATATCAACACTTTTATAATAAAATGGTTGTTATATGTGCAATTGAATGAATGTTATAAGTTTGCGACTAATTAATTTAATAAAATGGTTGACCTAACGAGCACTTGTCGTACTTGTATGAAAAGTAATGTAAACATGGTTGATATATTTGGTCCAGTGAAAATAGAGGAAAGTTGTCCACTTAAACTGTCTGATTTGTTAACGGAGACAACTTCCCTAGAAGTGAGTATGATAGTGCAACTAAAACTTAATATATTTGTTTCGAGACAGTTATTATACATATCATTTATTTTTTCAGGTTGCTATAGAAGACGGTTTACCGCAAACTCTTTGTGATACTTGCGTTAATACGTTACAAATAGTCTACGCATTTAGGCTCCAAGCTGTACAAGTAGAATTGGAGTTAAAAAAACTCCTTTACAACACTCCAATTAAAAATGAAAAACATGAAGTAGATATTAAAGCTGAAGGTTCAGATTATTTGGAAGAGTTTGACGATTACCTAGATACTATGGTGCCTAAGGAAGAGCTTGGTCTTGAAGAAATATATGAATGCAAGATATGTAATAAACAGTATAACACTCACAAAAAGTATACAAAGCATTTGTCCACTCACGAAACAAATGTGGCTTGCCCAAAGTGTAAGAAAAAATTTCGTAAGCAATCCTCACTAGAAAAACACTCATTAAAGTGTGTTTCAGACCAATATGATATAACCAAAACAAATGTAGATAATAAATGTAAAGCAACCAATTGTGACTTAAGTTTTTCATTAGATAACAAAAACATTGATGAAAGATTTGAGAAAGAAAACAATGTCTATAAATGTCCTGAATGTGATGCAGCTTATGACAAACCTAGAGCTCTATTAACGCATATGAAGAAACATGATCGGAATAGCGGGGAGAAATTTAAGTGTGACCATTGTAATAAATTATTTTCACTAAAGACATTGTTGAGACGACATATGAGGTTGCATATGGGACACAAGCCTTTCAAATGTACAGAATGTACGAAAAGTTTCTCGAGAAAAGATCAATTGTCATATCACAAGAATCAGCATAAAAATGAAAGGCCATATGTGTGTCCGCATTGTCAAAAATGTAGGTATACAATTTTCAGGTTTTCTTGAACTTTTAGTAGTTTAACTCTTAAGTTTTAGTATGTTTAATAAACAACTTTAAAAATTTTCACAAAGTATTGTATAGCTTAAAATAAAACCAATATTATGTTCTTGCTATTCATGGGTAATGATAAAAAAAATTCTATTGAAGAAATTATGATTGATTCATAATCTCGTCAATTCAGATTCTAGTCTAAGTATATAGTATAAAACAAAGTTGCTTTTTCTATATCTTCATCCATATACATGCTAAAATTCTCATGTGATTTTTAATAGATAGAGTGACGCAAGAGACTGGTTTATATGTATAATACATACATAATATAATATGCAAGTGAAGCTGGTACAGGTCGCTAGTAAAGTATGAAACTAAGATATCTATTCCAAAAAACTAAAATTTATTAATATTTATTTCAGCATTCACACAACAGTGTTCACTAAAAGCTCACACACGGATACACACGGGAGAAACGCCGTTCCTTTGCTGGGAATGCGGAAAGAGCTTTAACAATAAATCTAATTTACGACAACATCTCATGCGGCATGCAGGAGTCAAACCATTTCCTTGCAAACTTTGTCCAAAGTCTTTCTGTACTAAGGGTATGTTTCAATTACCAACTTATAAATTTATACAGTGTTGTAAAAAGCTTTCATGAAAGCTGACAACGTAGATAGTGTCCTCTTGATCAAAGCTTAATTCTGATGGAGATTTTGTAAAGTTATTTGTTGTTTTAAATTTCATTCCTTACTAGCTGTTGCCCGCGACTCCGTCCGCGTGGACTTTCATATAAACTTTAACTTCCCCTTTGTCCCCCTTATAACCGTTTTTTTAGTTAAAAAGTAGCCTATGTTTTATCTCAGGCTCTAGACCATCTGTGTA
>DWAJ01003131.1:0-15504 GCA_018238005.1 Eurema mandarina
CAGTGCTGGGCTAACTGCTGGCTCAGCACAGTACTTCCATCCATCATTTTCCCACGGGAATTGTATTGTTAGGTTTATTTAGTACTCGTAAGCATTTTGATTGTTTAGCATTAAGTTTAATTTGTATGATGTAAAGACACTCGTGAATGGATCTCCAAATCGATCGCACGATTAAAATATAAGTTAATTTTAATTAGTTTAGTTTTTTTTAAAAAGTCTATTCGCCGCTCTCAAAGTTTAACTAGCTATCCTATCTTTTAAGTTGGATCAAACTGCACACGGTGCGCAAATGTAATTTAAAATCGGTTCAGTAGCTTAGGAGTCAATCACGGACAAACTCATAATTTATACAGTGTGTTACATAACAAGTGTCCGATCCGAAAACCTCTTACTATATACCGGTAGTAGGTCGTTATTCTGCTATCGTTATGAAAAAATAACACAATTAATTTTTCCAAATAAAAAGAATAAACTAAAATTGCAAAACTTACATAGCAACACCGTCTCGCGTTCTAAGAAAAAATAAAATAAAAATAAAAATAAAATAAAATAATCCTTTATTGCTGCTATTAATACAAAATTAAAATAAAATAAAATAATTGTTTATATCTGTTAAAAATACAAAATGAAGAAAATACAATAAAATAGATAAACAAGAAAATAACAGCAAAATAACAGCAAAGGGGGAGGGCTCAGCTTGTGCTACACTGAGTAGGATACTCTGTGTAGCGCTGGTTTTCAGCCTCCCCGTTACAGTCTTAAAAGGCCGGCAACACACTCGTGACAGCGCGAGTGCTCATGGGCTAGTTACTGGTCGTTTGCGCCCTATCATATATAAAAAACAACGATTTCGATGGAACTAGCTTAATGGATTTCCCCAAAACAAAAAAAAACAAAAAACGCATACAAAATATGACACTATTATCACGTCAAAAGTTTGTATGTACCTATGTACCTGTAAAAAACTAGATCGAAACGAATGACGTTTTGGAACAATCGTATCGATTCGCGATAACGTTATCAGTTGCATACACATGTAACATTTTCCAATCGTGGTAGGTATAAGTACAGTCGGCTAAAGAAGTATTCACTACAATAATTAAATTATTTAATTGGTGTTCCTTTCTTAACATTACTTCTTATTGTTAGTAGTTAGTAGTTTTGAAGACAATAAAGGATATTTTATTTATTTTTATTTTTATTGTAATTTTTATTTTTATTTTTATTTTTATTTTTATTTTCTTTTTTATTTTTATTTTTATTTTTAATTACTATCTAATGATGCGAATCATTAGTGTCTTCGTTTAAAGATACAGTTTTATGCAATCTTTGAGTGTTAAGAATCGATAATTATATATTAATAATAGCAAAATTGTGGCAACACAGCACTGCCATTTTACCAAGTAACCAATAAATATTTACAATGATAATAAGAAATATAAGTTTATTTTAAAATTTAAACTATTACCACTACTTGAGCGAGTTCTAAGTCGCGCAATGATATTTATTCAAGACTAGCTGTTGCTCGCGACTTCGTCCCCGTTGATTTGTTTTTCCATTATTTCTTCGCTCTTATTAGTCGCAGCGTGATATTATGTAGCTTAAAGCCTTCCTCGATAAATTGTCTATACTATTTAATAAAAAAAAAATCAATTCGAACCAGTAGTTCCTGAGATTAGCGCGTTCAAACAAACAAACAAACAAACTCTTCAGCTTTATATATTAGTATAGATTTAACTGTAAACAGTACATTTCAATCTATTCCTTTATATTTTAAAAGAATCAAAGCAATTAAATGTTTCTTTTCGATTCTTCTCTGTAGAAATTGTTCTCCGAGCCGATGATACCAACAATTATGGTAATATTATGACGATTCAAGTGTTACTACATAAATAATATGTAGTCTACTGGAATAAAATATTTAATTTTAACTTGGCTATTTTATGCACAGCGAACAAAGCAAGGTCTAAAAAACCTCACTTTTGACTTAACAAAATAGAAAATGAAGGAGGTATAACAAGGGGAATACCTACTTTAATTAAATAAAGGGAATATTAATGAGAATGGGAATATAAAACTATTAAAAGTGTATCGGTAATGTTACGTCATAAATACAGCTAGCTCCATTACCTTTGTAATGTTCTTAAAGACTAATTTAATAGTTTTAATAACGATCCGCGTACTTTAAGAATATTATTATTTTAAGCGTATTCAGAAAGAGGAATTATCGAAATCAGTTCAGTTGTTACCGACTTGTGGAATTAACATATTTTGCGGTTCATCTTTATAGTATAGCTATTTATCTTAGACAAAGCCTAGTTAAAACATATTTTTTTTTAGTTAACTAATATTTTCTCGTCGATTGTACAGTACTTGGTCGTTTTATGAAAATTGCTAAAACCGATTCTAATAAGCTAATACGATCGATTTATTATGTTAATGGAATGGATTTTTGTAGTCAGCGGTTTATACAACTAATTTTGTTATAACACTAATATTATAATTTTATATTTATAACTAGATATAGAAAGAAAGTTTTTAAGGTTACATTAATTTTTCACTGCCTGTTCTCACTTCTCAGGCGAATCTCCTGCATATTTGCTCAAAATAGTCAAGTCAAATTCAAATATATCAATTATCCAACTAAGCTACATACATTTATTGATTTTGATCGTCATAGTATTGCAAAACAATTTGTACGAACGACGCGGTCGGTTCGGAAAGAACAGAACAACCGACATGAAGGTTTAATAGTCGCTCTTCTACTTCGGTACATGTATAGGCTTATCATAATATGTGTTTCTTACTCACCTCAAGCTTTTTAGAGAACTCCTCAGAAGTTTTCTCCTGTTCTCTCTTGAGTTCTTCATTTTTCTCCAATAACGCTTTCCCGAGTTCAGCGGCTAACAGCAGATCAGACTCCTTCTGCTGCAGCTGACTCCACACATCATCATCCGTCTCCCTTGCACCAGACATCTCCTTAACGTACGCCTCGAGATCCTGGTAAAAACTATCACCAACACTAACACTAGACAACAAACGGTTACCACTCTTACTACGGCTCCTATGAACTATCCCTTTCCCTACGAACTCTGTTTCTGCATCTATAAAACTAGGCGTTTTGCTTCTACTTCTACTGATCGCACTAACTACACCGGCCATTTAACTAACAAGGGCCCAACGCGCGATCTATCATCTAACTCACTATTTTCGTATAATTGTTCGACTTTTTGAAAAGTCTCTCGAACGCCTTCTGTAATTTCGCGCTTTTCGGCAACTTAATCTGTTTGAACACACTCACGGGGATGTCGAAATCCTTTTTTAATGCCATTATAATGTGTTTTCAAGTTCACAAGCGTAACATTTCCGTGGGCACTGCACTGAACACGAAACTTCAAACTAGTTGTGTGAGCGGCGCGCGTGCGTTCGACACTGTTGCCGCGGCGACGTCTCGGACGCGAGTCACAACAACGCAATGCTACTGCAAAACCTTCGTGCCGGCCCGACAGCCTGACGCGTCATAGATTCAATCATTACATAGAGCCTTTATGTTATAAAATATAATAGCACGAACCAGAACTTTGCTATATTATTATTACTTTCGTTTTTGAATGTCATACGTGAAACATGATAAAAAAACTTTTTTTATTGTAAACAATTCTGTGCTGTTTATATATTGACATATATTTTAACTGTAAAAAAATAGTACATTTTGTATGACTTTTTTACGCTTAATCATTTCTATACCTATTGTAATTAATATATTATTTTATAATATTTTAATAGGGAAAAATCGCCATGTTTTTGTAAACATAAAATTAGCTAATTTAATTATGTAATAATCGATTAGTACTAGCGGTAATAGCGTTAATCATAAACTACTCAAATCGTTAAGCCAACGTTTAAAATGAATTAATATAATACCATAAGATATATCTACGTTCACTTATCTTTGACGATCCAACACGTGTGCGAAAACGAGAGAGCTAAATCACAACCTAGATAAGAGAAAAAGAGACAAACATACTATCAAGGTGAACTGAGTGAGAGGCCGACTGGCCATTCGGCCATTTGGCGTAACAAAATGTTTAATTATTTCATACTAGGAAGTGATCTCAGAATCCATAACACACATTTGTTGCGATGTAAAATAACATTAATCTTATTTTTCGTGAATAATAAAAGTTATTTTTGATCAAGTTTTTACTCATTTATTGCGTAATTAAAATCTTAAGCATAAGTTTACGCTGAATGATTAATTACAAACAATACAAACGATATTTGTAAATGTTACCGGAAGATAACAAGAACAACAAATTTATAAATTTCCTAGGAAATTTAAAAATGTCGTAGGATTGTAATCGAGAGATAAATTGTATTAGTTTACGACCACATTTTCGTAAATTTATAAACTTACCGAACTCACGCGTAAAATAATAAGTAAAAAATAATCAAACGCCATGTGAGCTCTGATTGGTTGAATAAGTCGCGTATTCTTTCCAATCGGAGAGCAGTGTGTTATTTGCCGTATTTTAAAAAAGCGTAAAATTAAAAGCTCTTTTGTGATTGGTAGAACTATGTAGAACCTTACGAATAGATATTCGTAAGTTGACAAATTTACCACGAGATGTCGCAAAGTGATAAATTTACGAAAATATGTTCGTAAAATAATACAATTGATCTCTCGTTTAGAATCGTACGAAGGTTTATAAATTTCCTAGGAAATTTATAAATTTGCTGTTCTTGTTATCTTCCGGTCACATAAATATGAAATGTCAATTGACAGTGATGTCACTAAATGTCAAGTCAAAGTTGAATTTGGAGTTAGACGAGTTCATTAAAAAAATATTAGATATGTTAACCCATACAAATTAACCATAAAAAGTGTTCTGCACAGTAGCGGCAACACACATACATACAAGTCAAAACGATAGAAAGAGATAAATTATCAAACCAACAAGAAAAAGAGCACGCGTGAATGCACCGACAACCAATCACCTAAAGGTAAGAATGTTTTTTGCATATTCAAAATTTTGCGCTTATAACATATATATTTAATATAATATTATTGTTTGGAGAGAAATACATCCTTTATTTAATTTTCATTTTTCATGTCAAAATATATTTAACATCTGATTTGTATATAGTTCCTAGAAAGATTACCAAAGACTATGAATTTTCAATTTTTCTTTTTTAAACGGTTTTATTTAGCTCACCCCGTTTGTTTTATTTATTCTTGGGTCAAATTTAGTAATTTAAATTTTTTTTCTTTAGATTTAAACAAATTACTTTCAATTGAACATATTATTACCTCCTATATTTTTAGGTTGAGGAATACCTATTATAAAAATATGTGAAGTTTAAAACGAAAATCAATAGAATTTAAATATCATCACAAGCATTACATATTAATTACTTTATTTTGAATGCTCATACTTCATTAAATATAGGTAGGTATATCACAATAACCGCGATTTAAATTTTTTTTCCATGCTAATCTATACTATCCATACTAATTTATTATATAGAAGTAAAGTTGTGTTTATTAAATTATAAGGGGTAATCTCGGGATCTACTGAACCGATTTTAAAAATTTATTCACCAATTGAAAGCCACATTATTGCTGAGTGTCATAGGCTATATAAAAACCTAACTAATTAACATTATGCCCAATAAAGTGGGCACGGGTCACCTAGTACTGTGATAAAAATAGTTTTTAGTATGTCAATCTTGATTCAAGATACAGGGCTACAGACATGCCATTCTCTCAAATTTTCGCATCTATAATATCAGATTATGATATGTATTATATCAAAGCTTCAGTGATAGTGAACACTCGAAATATAATGTAAAAAATTTCAACCACATATATTGTAATGCACAATGTATCGGATTAAAAAAAAAATTACGGCATAGGTATAGGTATATATATTTTTCTCTGGTTTGTTGCTAAGCACCATTGATTTAATTTTTCGTCTGCAACAAAGCTTTCGGAGTTCGAAGTAAATTTCAAAATCGTTCGAGGCATAATCTTGGCTCGACGCGTCAAAGTATTCGAAATTTGAAATACTTTTCTTATTTCAAAATGGCGGGTCCCAGCGATGACATGGAGATGGAAAAAATGGCAGAGGATGAACTTTCCAAGTTAGAGCGACAGGTTTGTTTTTTTTATTTACGTACTGGCCATAAGCAAATATATTTAATAATAAATTATTCACGTGTGTAGTTTTGTAGACTGTTACAGAGAAATATTTTTGATCATTTAAAAAAGGACTAATTGTTTCATACATATATTTTTTCATTCATATTTTTGGGTATCTTAAAGCGATTCACAGCGCACGTCAACAAAATTACACTACATTTTTTCTTGATGCTTCGCTCCTATAGATCGCAATTTAATATTACATGATAAATGGACTATCCAAGACAAAAATAAAAAAAAGTTTCAATAAATTAAAGTATAATATTTGTAATCATAGAAACAAACTATGAATATTGGGGAAATAGAATGGATTTGTAATAAAATATGAAAAAGGATTAGATCTAAGAAGGCAGGAACGGTAAAATGGGCCTAAATGGCTTACAACCTTAATCCTTACACAAGAATTACAAAGCAAACAATGAACATAGTTTCAATTAAATTGCATAAAATAAATTATGTCAATGCGTGATTTGTAAGCGTGATGGTTACGCATAAACTCGGTTACTAGTTTTCTTTAAAAAATAGCTATGCTAATTTTTGCGTGTTTAATTCTTTTTATCGATTTACAAATGTTGGATTTTACTTACTAATTTTTACTTACTATTTTACTTAGCGAATAAAATAGGTATACAATGATGAAATACGATAAACGGTCTTAAATTATTTGTCATATTTATACTGTTGAATGTGTTAATATACTACTGTTGACGTTGTCGACTGTAGATTACGAGTACCCAAATTTAAATGGCGACTTGTTTACTAGTTACTATCCTTACTAACCAACGTCGGAGGTCTAAGTTTTTTAATATAAACAAACACTGCACCTTGCTGTATGATTGAAAAAAATATACATGCGTAATCAAATATTGTATGGTAATTTTATGAGTTAGATATTTAAGGCTAATAATAGGTATTTAATCAAAGACAATGCTATTGTCCTGCAACTCCTACCTTGTAACAGTACGTGAACGATTTTGCTATGAACTGGCAGCAGGGACGCAGTTTTAGTCATACTTATAAAAACATAATATATTTAATACTACCTGTCTTAAAACCGCGTAAACCTGATCCCATTTCTATATATATCTATCTTATGTTAACAGATGGATTTGAATTTAATAAGTAAAATATTTTTAAAAACCAGATATTCAGTTTCTAGTTTCTTTATTGGTTAATTCAAAATAAAGTAACTTCAAAAAACACGCTTTCTTTGTTGTTATTTAGTTCCGCGTTATGGAAGTAGATCGAGCAAATGTGATGAGCAGCGTCAAGCCAACTCTCAGAGTACAAAGGAACATTATACAATCGCTTACAAATGAGTTGGACAAAATTATGATGCAGCTCAAGGTATGTTTTACCATTTAAAGAATGTAGGTATTTTAAATCTACGTGATTTTTATTGTGTATTATAATAATATTATAATTCAATTTTGTGATTAATGGCAATTCTGTGTTGCCACAATTTTGCCATAATAATATATTATAATATACTTCGCTATGTCATCTCGTCATTGTCAACTGTCACTGTCAAGTGTCATTTGTACATAGCTGATAGCATCAAAACAAATTTTGCTGATAAACAAAAAGTAATACAATTTAATGTGATGTAATTTTTCATAACAATAATTAAATCGTATCGAGACTTTTCGTGTCCATAAATTTATATTGTATTTATGGAAATCCATGAATTTACGCCTTCTACTAGCTTTAATAAGGGGTAAATCCATGATCTTCCGACTTGAGTAAACTATTTTATAAACATTATGAAATGTAGCGGTAAATTCATGGTGCAATTCTCGTAGTACTTTATATGAGGATAATGGACGTGTTCATTTAGTCGTTCTAGTCGAGACGAAGTGCTAAGACCTGTGATAAATTTTTCCCTTAAAAACTTTACTTTATCCATTTATATATTTTAATACTGTTTAGTCTAATTGGTAAAAACCTTTTGTAGTTTAAAAAAGTGACGTCCACTGTTTTCTCCAATTAGAAAGTTTTTTTTATATTAATGTCAGAAAACAGCGTTGTGGAGGCTACCCAAGCAAATATGGATTATGAGGTCGTCAATCAAGGAAAAGACGGTGAGTTATATACTACATTGTTGAAAATCGAAGAAGGAAAAACCTCCGAGCCTTGCTTAAGAATTGAAAATGATGTTATAACTTATGAAAACAATGATACAATAGATGACGACGAATTGTTTTTAACGGACAGTAAACATTGGGACGTTCTTGACAACCAGCTACGAGAATTCGCCAGCCCTAAATATATAAATACAGTAAAACCAGACTTTAAAAGTGAAAGTAAAGTGGTGAAATTCCCACCGAACTTAGAATCCACCTCAATATATTACAAAATATTTAATTCTACAAAGATTAAAATAGATTACTGGTTTTGGTATAACCCTCCTGACTGGCATCTTGCAAGATTGGTATTAGAAGAGGCTTTTACAAGATTACTTTTACGTAAATTAGTAAATATAGGCATGTTGGAAAATGTTGACTATATAATAGCGACAGGTAACAATGCAATAATATTCCACGCATCCGTCAACTCAGATTCAACCTTTCCTAACATGCAAGGCATCAAACAATGTGCCATAAAAACATTTAAAACAAAACTCATCGAAACAGTGTCAAAAGACCCTTTTGTGGATCCTAAATATAAATATAAGGCACTCTTTATTAATAAGAACACTCGACAACTTGTAAGACAGTGGACGAAGGATGAGTATGATATGTTGGTGAAAATGAAAGAGATTGGGATCAACGCCCCGACACCACTCTATTTAAGATCTCATTGTATTGTTATGTCATTCATTGGTGGTAACAAACCGGCACCACAATTGGCATCTTTGGTATTACCTGAAGAAAAATGGGAGTACATATATTCATTGGTATTGGAAGCAATAAACAAGCTTTGTCATTTGGGTCGTTACGTTCACGGTGGTTTGAATGAGCGTAATATACTTTGGTGGAAAGGAAAGGTGTGGTTCGTAGACTTCTCGTTTGTGGTACCACTGGATAGCATTCAAGCTATTGAACTCCTTAAGCAGGATTGCAAGACTATGACTGAGGTGAATATTATTATGTAATATTATGTTTATTTAAACATATCAACTTAGAACTATATTATTAGACTTTAAATTCTGGTTAAATGTATAGAGCATCCCTATGACTTTCACCTCCTACTGGGTAATGGGTGAAAAGATATGACATATTTAAATTAAAACTTATAATTTTGTTGACTAAAAATTTACTGACTACTTATATGCTTGTTAATATTTTAGTTAGAGTAAATTCCTTTTCACTGACTAAAAACTGTCTTGCATATCTATTTAACATATGAAATTTAACATGAAACAAACACATGTGTAGCAATCGCTATTAATGCGCTACTAAATATGATATTTGTTCGAGACTCGGCATATATACTATTTCGCAACATTTAATAGATCATCAGCCAACTTGGTCAGACAGTGATTTGATTACATCTTCCTTCCCCCACACATGTAAAACTAAAGATTATATATTTAGTATTCAACTAATAATATTAATTATAAAAATCATAATTTTTTTTTCTTTTCAGTTTTTCCAGACAAAACTCTCTCATGATGTAAAAGGTTTTTTACGGTTGCAGAACAATATTATTCAGAACTTTTATGTACACCAGTTTCGTTCCAAATAAATTATATTAAAAGGTGTTGTTTTTTCCTTTTTTAAATTTATATATTTACCTATCCTTCTTGTCTATGAGATCTTTTTTTTAAATAAGTATGTTATGTCTGTAATTCTTGATAGCGTGGCAATGCAGGATAAAAGTTTCTTGCGTCTATCCTAACTATGTCAAGTATACTTTACTTAATTTTCCTGTTTTAATTTTAAGGGAAAAACATAGTTGAAGTATTTCAGATAAGGTATAATATATACAATTACAATTTAACATAAACCTCATTTTATATGACACTAGATGGCGCTGTATAAGATTTGTTGACAATGCGATTCGCGAACTTAAAACATTTTTTTTTCTAATGAATTTTAATGTAAACATCAAAAATCTATTAGCCCAATCATAAGTTTCAATGTTTCTTAATGAAAAAAAGTCAGTTTTATTGACTATTTCCTCCATATTGACTTCGGTTTAAAAATTAAAATATTTTATTGACGCCCCGCCATTTCACCAAGAATAGAAACATGTACTTATAAACACTTTATGTTTATTATAACACTAGCTGTTGCCCGCGACTCCGTCCGCGTGGACTTTCATATAAACTTTAACTTCCCCTTTCTCCCCCTTTTAACCGTTTTTTAAGTTAAAAAGTAGCCTATGTTTTATCTCAGGCTCTAGACCATCTGTGTACCAAATTTCATTACAATCGGTTCAGTAGTTTTGGCGTGAAAGCGTAACAGGCAGACAGACAGACAGACAGAGTTACTTTCGCATTTATAATATTAGTTGGGATTGGGGAATATCAGTATATGCCTAGTATAAGTCACTTTCCACCGTCTCTCCCTGTCTGCTTAAATCTTTCAAACTACGCAACCGATGTTCATGCTATTTCTTTAATTAGATAAACTGTCAAGATGAAGGTTTATAATATGAATACATAATATATTCCAGCCAGCGCTGGTCACTAGTTTTTACCTTTCCTGTTAACAAACTCACTTATTTCTTTCAACATCAAAACGCAGCTAACGAAAAGCACATCAAATGTTTTGGAGAACGTAAAAACACGAGACAGACTTCTGCAAATGCTTAAAGAGCACGAAAAATATTCCGCTGAAGTAAAAGAATACCGCTCTAATATAAACCAACTGGATTTCCTGCTAAAACAAGTTCAGAAAGAAATCAAGAAAATGCGTTCAAAAGGAACGGGTTATGAAAAGGTAAAAAACATCAATTTTGTTGACAGATTAAAAAACTGTAGGGGATTTAACAATTTTGATGAGGCCGATGTTTGGCTGTGGTATCGGAAGCAAGTGTTGCTGATTGCCACAACCAAACATCGACCTTGAAACTTATTTTATCTACATACAAATATAATTGGAAAAATTCTGGTAACGTAGCACTACCATTTCACCAAGGTAGAAGTACAACAATTTTGTCAGTTTGATCAATTCAAAGCTAAAAAATCAGCCTTAAAGCATATTAAAGTTAAGTTATATTGTATAATAACTATGTTTTTTATACAGACAAGTAATTGATTTTAAAAGAACCAGTCGTATAAAGCAAGGATATTAAAGCCTTGAATTAATACTAATGAAGGAATGTCTGCAGGCACTAGATACGTTATCCAATCAGACCATAGTGAGTCAGCTAGAAAACAGGCTCAACACAGCTATGACCAAGTTTAATTCTGTGAACAGCGAGAATTACAACGTGCGTCTACACATTGATCGACTGCTGTGTGATAGGTAACTATCATTATCAACCTATGGCAGATTCAGCAGGGTCATGGTGGTCATAACTCTCCTTATCTGGTTCCAGGACCAGATGGAAGCTTAATTGAAAATATTTTAATGTATATTTTGTCATTAATAAAGTAAAATATCTACTTTTTCTTGTACCTTGTGTTATCAAAATTAAACTATACATTTTTGACTTGACCACGACTATGTGACCCCCTGGCTCCAAAGCTGGCAAAGGCGGATCCCTTGCTGTCAATTAGCAATAAGGTATAAACGCTATATTAGTATAAAAGGCGTTTTTCTGTAGGTATGTTCCGTTTTTCCGCGACAATTATATTTTTATAGGTCATCATCTACACGTCAAATTTTAGACAAATCTTTTCCATGGTTTTGGCGTGAAAGAGTAACAAACGACAATACACATATAATACTCCGAAACTTTAACATTCCTAATGTGTACCTAAATATATATATCATCCCTTACTTTACAATGCTATTGCATGTCAATAAAACACAGTTTATTAATATTCGTTTGATATCAAATATCATCAATGCTTTGAAATTCAGATTAAGGATCTTTCTCCTTCTATTGACGTAGCCAATACGATTTAGGGCTTTTAAGACATCATAAAAATATCCTCTCAAAACCAGGCAGTTCTTCAACAATCTTTGGAAGGGCCAAGTTCGGAGGCTAATGGAGGGTAAAGCTCAGATCCTGGAGCTGGTAGAACAGGCCATCAGCACGTATGACCAGCGCGAGGAACTGTGCGCCAAGTTGGATGCTCTGAAGGAGAAAGCGGCTATGGATTATAGAAGACATTGTCTGGTATGGGATAATCATTTATTATTGCGTTAGTGATTATGTAGTTTTCATAGTGTTTTCGTTTTAATATTTTACTGTTTTATTTCGATTCTTGATATATAATTGTACGTTTAAAGAATACTATTTTTGATAATTTCTAAAATAATTTAAATACATTATTAATAGGTATGTCTATTTCTTTGAACGCATGAAACCTCAAGGAAGAGCAGAAAAAATGAGTTCTTAATTAGTTTCCTAAAGTTCCCAAAGTTTGCGTCAAACTCGTGTCAGTGCAAGCCCCCCATGGATAAGGCTCACTGATCACTTAGCATTAGGCTCGTTAGCCCGATCTTAAAAAAATACTTGACTGTTCGGTCAGGAGGTGCGCGAGCTCCAAAGGCAGCTGGAACACAGCTTGAAGCTGGAACAGTTCCTCCGCTGCAAGGGCACGGCGCGGCTCACGGCGCACGACGCGCGCGCCGCCGCGCGCCGCCAGCTGCAGCACGACGCCGACATGAGGACCTACCACAACTACGTCAACATCCTCGACGCTGTCAAGGTGGCGTGGCCACGTAACGTAGAACTATGCTGATTGTCCTAATTCTAAACGTATCCGAAAAAATCGAACCACCATCCCACAGAAAGAGATGTTATTGCACATTTGGAAGGTCTTATTCTTTTTTAAAGAAATGCTTATGTCCTTATTTAAAGGTCTGTAACGACGTTCTTATTCCTTTACGGTGCATAAGATGTTCATTTTAATTGATCCTAAGATTTCGTTCTTAACTATCTTTTAAATTTCTATAATTAAATGAACATTTTTTAAAGTGTTATATCTTGATTTATTGTTATAGCATATGCATTATGACCTATAAAAAACTACTATCCTATCCTATAAAAAAAATATGTGTAGTTTCTGAGACCAGCGCTTTCAAACAAGTAAACTCTTCAGCTTCAAAATATTCGCATAAATATGTTCCAGGAGTATATGGGCGAAGATGACGTAGATAAACTCATACAAGAGTTTACGAGACGCGAAGAAGAAAATTACGCCTTATTTAATTACATCAATGAAGTTAATACCGAACTAAAGAATTTAAGTGATACAGTTAAGTCACTTAAAGCTAGTATTGGTAAGTATATTGTGTTTATCTTAACTACTAGCTGTGAACCTAAGAACTCATTGATTACTCTTGCAACTTGTACGTACTTAACATTGTCAAATTGAAATACATAGATCTTTATTTAATTATGCTACATAGTATTACACAATAATTACTCCACAATTACTAGTCCTTATGCTTTTTACCCAATTTAAATTTCATTTATTGTCTCTAATAAAGAAAATCTATAGAAAAAATAAATATTAGATCGTCAATGAATACACAGAACAGTATAGGATCTTAATAGCAGCCCTGCGGTACACCGTATTTATTTTAAATATTATTAGACAGTTAAGTACAAAAGTCAGCCTTATAAGTTATATTAAAAGTAAATTTAAAGGTTGTGTCCGCCCTTCCAAACATTTTCATGATTTTTGTACTGATTTAAACTGTTTGCCTTCTTACATTGCGTGCTTTATTTAAATAGACCCTTTTATAGATCCTATTGTATATATTATTGCTCCAACATTTTGGCCATAGACATTTTGGACGACTTAACTTTTAGACTAATATAGTTTCTCGTACTTCAATCAGCCATGTTAGACATACATCCAGACAATATAAATTTAAAGTTTGTGAGACATACATAGAGTATTTTTATTATTCTTTCACGAAAAACGGCAGGACCGATTAGTTAAAATTTGGTATGTAGATAGGTGATACCCTGGATAAACATATACGATACTTCTCATCCCGGTATCTTCCCGGAAACGGGAACTTTGCGGGTACAACCGAGGGGCACGGTTAGAATGTGATAATGTTATTCTATAGAGGAAGAACACGCGAAACACCAAGCCAAGATGTACAAACAGCAAGTAAGTATAGAATCGCTTCGTTCCACCCTCGAGGAGCGACAGAGGAGTCGTAAGGAGTTGGATGAAACTTGCGATAAAACTAAATCTGTTTTGGACGGACTCTTGGAGCAAATACAGGAGTTGGCCAAGTGAGTTTCTTCACCTATCATTTTCTTAATTTACTTCTACTGTGAATTCTAGACAACACTCTGAGTAAATGGCTGCCTTATAGAACTACAAAGTGATTGATTCTAGGAAAAAAGAGAAAAAAATAATTGTACAATAGTAAGTATTGTAAATGGGGAAGTAAAACGGTTAATATTACAATTTTATAAAATATTATTTTTCCAAACATCTTTAAGTCTACTTGAAGAAACTGGAAAAACGTGGTTATTTTATACTTTCCATGGTTCCAGTTCATCTCAATGCGATTCCTTACCACTGCTGAAGCTGCTGGGAGAATCTCTTAACATAAACACGACGAACGCTCGCCTCTTCATCAAAAGTTTGGAGAAGAAGATCACGGAAATCGTCGATATTATCAAGTTTGAAGAGGTTGGTTGTTTATTTTTTTTATGTATATATTTAAACTTTAAAGATACCAATAGCTTTACATACAAACATTTCATAATTTTCATAAAAAAAATAAATGTTGTTTTACTTTTTATATGGAAAAATCTATTTAATTTGCATGTTCTGCCTTCTTTGCCAATTAGACATGTTTTTTTTCCTATGTGGGTTCGATTTCCATCAAATATAGTCGACTATAATAAGATCTTCCATCACAAGCTCTGCCATCGTGGTACAATATGGCGCTGTGTTAGAAAGCACCCTGAAGTATTATTATTATTATCCTTTGGCATTATGAAGTGTCTACAGGAAAAATACATTTTAATTTACTTAGATATTGATATACGAATATAAAATTATTTCGGATTATATATATAACTAGCTGTTGCCCGCGACTCCGCCCGCGTGGATTTTCATACAAACTTTCATCCCCTTGAGGGTAGAATTGATCAAAATCCTTTCTTAGCGGATGCCTACGTCATAACACCTACCTGCATGGTAAATTTCAGCCCGATCCGTCCAGTAGTTTGGGCTGTGCGTTGATAGATCACTATCGCCCAAACAT
>DWAJ01003132.1:0-15498 GCA_018238005.1 Eurema mandarina
TAGGAATATGGTTATATTTTTACACTTAGTCGCAGTCGTAGTAGCAGTCGCAACAATAGGGTAACACAGTAACAGCAGGGTTACTATGCAGGTAGGGGAATATAACCTTCCACTGAACCCAAAGGAGAAGCCTCGAACAGTCGACCCAGTGACTGGCCAGCCGCTAGACCTGAATAGTTCATTATCGCGGAGTAGTAAAACGTATACGCTTAGTTCGAAAAAATATCATTTGTGAAAATTTCTACTATATGACTATTACAGTAGTAAATTGAAGGACTAGTACATAAGATACAGCCTGGTGACAGACAGACGAACGAACAGCGGAGTCTTAGTTTCTTCTCCTGGGATCCTTTTTCATGGGTGCGGAAGCCTTAAAACACAAAAAAATTTGGGAATTCTCTTTGGATTACAAAATTAATTTCATTTATTTATGTAACATTGATATGGGTGTACTAATTAACTAAAGCCTGCAAAACATTTAGCAAAAACTCTTTTGCGGTACATCGCGGGGCATGTCAGGTGAATGTAGGTCGGTCTGAGAGTCACATAAATTCTCCTAGACATGACTGCGGCATTTTAATGTTTATATAACCCGCATTGTTATGCTTATAAATTAGTACTAGCCGCTTCCCGCGGTTTTTCTTTTTCCCGGGGGCAATGCCGGGATATAAAGTATACTATGTTATAATCTAAGGTATCATCTATGTACACACCAAATTTCAATTAAATCGCTCCAGCCGTTTTGCCTTGAAAGAAAGACAAACAGACAGACAGACAGATAGACATACTTTCCCAATATATAATATTAGTATATGTATATCAATAAATCTATATATTAGCCGGATATGTTTCAAATATGAAGTAGTTAGAAGTACCCTTGTTTTGTCAAAAAAAAATATTATACATACAGACGAATTTAGAACCTACTCCTTTTTTGAAGTCGGTTAAAAATGATTGAGTAGTATTAGCCTCATTCTTTGAGTATTTTAAGCACATAAGAACAATACTACACTCGAACGCAGTCTACCAAAATCAATGAAAAAACAATTAGGTGTCATCTCAAAATAGATTCCATAACCTAAGTACGTCTTACTTAACTTAGAAGCGTGTTTACTGCTAAAAATCCCGCACAATACATAAAGCAAAGTAAAACAAAGCTTATTTCCCACACAAAGCCAGCAATCTCTATCAAAACAGTATCGGGTTAAATCATGATTCCAGAAAATTTAACGGAAAACTATCTGTTCGTTGGCCGAACGTTTAGTCCGGATCTACAGTATGACGTTCGTATGGTTCGTTCGCGAATCGTATACCGTATGATAAAATATTTTTTTAATCTAGAAGCCCCGGCTTCGTTTGCATATATTGCTTAATATGTATTATACACATAAACCTTTGTCTTGAATCACTGTATCTATTATAAAAAGCCACATGAGAATCGGTTGCGTAGTTTTGAAGATGTAATAATAATAAATATAAGGATACAAGGACAGAGAAAGCGACTGTTTTATACTATGTAGCGAGGAACAACTTCATTTATTTGAAAAGCTTTAATAATTGATTGTATTTGTTTTAAGTAGTAATTTAGAAAACTTTAACATTAAAATCTTCTATAATTAGCGTAACTGGTGAATAACCGTGTTAATTATATATTGAAATATATAAATTAATAAATAAATGAACATGATCTTGACATCTAGAATTTAACAATTAAGGATAGTCCACACTTTTATAAAATAAGATTGTCAACGAACCCCGATCGACCGTGTAGTGTGGAACCGGCCTTATTTTTGTATGTGCATTTAAATCAGGCAATGTTAGTTGGACCTGCGTGGATCGATCGGCATTTTTGTTGTGAATAACTTATGATCACGTTTTGGGAGATTCGATTATACGGCTCATACGAATTGTACTATTATAGTGGCCTTAACAAAGGAAAAATGTTCAAAAATGTATATTTGTATGTTTCAAAATAACGAAATTTTGAATGCGTATAAATACAATGTACTATAAAATAGGTGATATATGTTTTTTATTGTGAGATATTCGTAGGCGCTGTTTTTTTTTTAATTTTGTAGGTAGTACCGAATAAACTCTGCATTCTAAGGTGTTTCGAAAATAGAACTCGCCAAGCTGAAGACCGATCAATATTTAGAATATTTAAGGAAGATTAGTTAGAAGAAGAATTGTAACGAAGTCCACGTCTTGTTAATTTTGAATCATTGCGCATTCTCAAAGTATAGTACGCGTCACGAATCTTTAGCGCTAAACGAAACCTGCGCAGAAGTCAAAAATAAGGTATCGAGGTAGCGGCGCGGCGCGCGGGGCGCGTGCGCGAGCGTTGATTGGTTGTCCCAGTCGTGTTGTCCTTCTCGCACCAATACGTCAATTACGAGCGCGATTCTACAGATGCGCAGCTATTCTCGTCAATCGCTAAACATATATGACGCGCACTATACCTCAATACTTGTTTTAGTATAAATACCTACCTATATTATATAGCTCCGCTGTCAGACCCAACAAATTCATTTACGGCGAAATGCGCAGTCCTTTAAAAGTCACATTTACATAATTTCGATAGACAAAAAGAATCACGGCGAAGTGAAAATTTGCGAACGTAAAACGTGGGAATAAAATTTAAATAATGAGAGCTGGCATACGATAAACGAGTGGGAGACCGTTACTGTCACATGCAGGAGCAAAAAGACTGTTATTAATAACTACAGGTCCTCGAGTTAGGTCGTTATGGTTCTGGAGCACTTAGCCGATCGCCTATTGGTTAAATTATTAGGCTAATTTGAAGCCAAACGATGTTGGATATTAAAACTTCATACTTGAGTGTTAGGCGGTTATAATATTATAGGAGGGCCTGGTCAGAATGTTTATTTAAAATATTAAAAGATTTGGTTGATTAAGAACGTAACTTAAGATCTATTAAACAGGATGCAAAGAATTTATGTTAGAAAATATAATATGAAGACATGAAGCTTGCACAATTTGTATTCAACTTTTGGTGCTATATTATGTTTATTTCACTAAGCCTCGGCTCTCAATTAGTAGTAAACTAAGGCTTAAATGTAGGCTTATGCAAGGCTTAAACATTCTAGATAGAACATTTTTGAAAGATATACAAAAAATATTTTATATAACATTTCAATAGGAGACAATAAATCTGTTTTGTAATAAGAACCATGAAAGAAAGCAAAAAGAAACACAATTACAATTCAAAGCCGAAATTCCTAAACGTTATTCTTTAATCAACCGGACACTTATTTCGTGTAATTTCTTTTTAATTAATTAAAAACAGAGCGCTTACTACACAAAAATATTGTTGTTTCAGTGAGATGAAACGGCGAATGTAGGTCGAAGTAAGTTACAAAGATGTGGGGAAATGGGCCGAGTCATGGACAATAGCGACTTTGTGTTTGACGACGCGACGCATGTTCTATGTATGCTATGCCGCTCGGCGACAGTCATCCGAACAATGAATGTGGACATACTTTAAGTAATAGACATCGAGGAGAAATTATGCTCATTCTTAGAGTGCCATGTATGAGCTATGGGGGTTTGTTACTATAGTTTAAATAAAATAGTGATGCAAAGGTGCTAGACAAAATTACTCATTCTTAGTCTTATATAATACCGCGTGTTTAGACCATCCATTTTATTAAACTCATTTATTTATACGATGATACTTAATAAAAAACTGAAATATGAATAAAACGTGAACCGCATTTAAGTATTTTTAGTAACTTTAAAATAAGATTTGTACATTAGCTTTACTTTTTCAATGCCACAAAGTCACTCAAATAATACCCCACCATTTTCTACTTTACGAGGGAGTCACTACAAACTTTTTCGCAAACCAGTCAGCGGATGCCTCTTTGTCACCGAATTAAGAAAGCATTTTATCAAATTTTATCAATCGGTCCACAAGAACCGAAGTTTCTATGATCAACTTCCAACCTCATTTCATAACTTAATTCATCCATACAAAAGTGAATAAATAAAAATGGCTAATATCGCTGTCGCTCCCAATCTAGACCCCACCAAGTGCGCGCCGTAATTTTCTTGTGATCTCAAAACGCCGCGAGCTTCTTCACTTTGTTATCTATTTGCACTTTTTGCTTAATTAAATTACGTGCTTTGAACGTTAGCGAACACGATACACGCTTCCTTCAAGCGCTTGCAATGATGTTTGAACATTAACTTGTGGTTATATGAAATTACACCATTTTATAACTTTATGACTTTGACCCGCTTTTTAACACGTGTTATCCCGTTCAGACGATGTTTTAATTGTATTAGGTTGTATAAATTGTGTGTTATGTAAAATGCTACAGAGATAACTTTACTGTTGTTTCTAGCTGACGCGATAGACGGATGACAGATAAATCATTCATTTCAAAGTTGAAAATGTAATAATTGTGTAAATCTAAATATATATAATTCAAAGGTGACTGACTGACATAGTGATCTATCAACGCACGGCCCAAACAGGTATGCAGGTAGATGTAGGCACATGTACGTGTACGTAGGCATCCGCTAAGAAAGGATCAATTCCACCCTCAAGGGGATAAAATAGGGGATGAAAGTTTGTATGAAAATCCACGCGGGTGGAGTCGCGGGAAACAGCTAGTAGTAGTATAAAACTAGAAGAGCCCTTTTCTTTTGATACTTATATTGAGAGAGGTGCAAAAAATATGTGATCAGCCATCTTGTTGCGGCTGACATTTTGGACTCATGAATATTGATAATTTGACAAGGATAGCTTATTATTATCACTTACTACTTGACTAGTTTACTTTCGAAATGTAAAAAATGAACGAACTTATAGTCAGTTTGTACATTCGAAAACTACTACGTAGACACACCGTAAACACACATCAATTTAAACTTGGAGTTAATAAATTTCATCAAACAATATCAAATGCCATTCAAGTCATTCCTTGACAGCATAGTAGCAAATAACATAGACACAGACAAATCGGTTTCCCGTTTCATACATTTCAAGATGGTTGAACTGAACACGAACAGAACACGTCAAAATCATAGCCTGATCAAACACAATTTGTGTATATTACAATACATTGCTCCTTTACAAGTCGGTATTTGCAATGGAAACAAAGATTTGCATGATTGCTATTCTCCATTTGTTTATAAGGGCACGATGAAGGGAATATGACCCTTATGTAAAAGCGATATAAGGAAGAAATTCCTGTCAAGGTTTGTGGGAATTTGGCATCTGCTTTGTTCACGATGGGCTTGAACAATGATCGATTTTGTACTCGATTTTAATCAGGTGTGTGATGTTTCCGAATGTTGCACATTCTTGCATTGGAACTTGGGTATATTTTAACAGTTAACTATTTAATTTGAATTGTTCGCTATAGTTATGTGAACAATTTAAATGATTGAAAATAGATTCATGTATCCATCAATATATTACATTACATTTACTTATATACAAATTAAACGCTAATTACATCACACACTAATCTAAAAAGATAATAACTTTGTTTTCAAAACTTCAATTATAATCTGTTGTTTAAGATCAAATAGTGTGTTATTTATATATTTGCATAAAGAATCAAGACAGGCCAGTAATACTAAGACTCAAAAGAAAATAAAAAACAAATACGATCAAAAATGCAAACGTTTCGAATCCTATTTAAAATTCAAATTTTCCGTTGAGATTTAACGTTCCATTTGAAGAAATCACTAATGTCGATGAACCGTATTACGTATTCAGATTGGATGACGTTCCAAATTCAAACTATATCAGCTCCCATAACAGGGGTGAATCAACAAAAACCTGTAAAAAGGGGTAGTCATCCATAATGTTGACCTTCATGTATCAAATGTCAAACGCTTTCAGGAAAATTTGACACGGCACAATACCATTAGGCCACTCACTCTAGTACTTATCTTAGAAGTAGAACATACGGTATTGAGGTCACGAATGGATCTATGGTTTCTTGCACAACGAATATAATTTAATACCATAAGCTAAGTATTACTAAATGTAGTATTTCTAGATACTAGCTTTCGCTATATCCTTCTAGACGGGACGGTCATAAGACGGAAGCGAAAAATATAACTATAAATATAATTAATATATAAATATAACTATATATATTAATCGACAGTCTCTTTTGTCCTTATGCATTATTTGTAGGCCGTTAATTGATAATTACTAAGATGCATGACTTTTGGGATTAAGGTAGCTTGTAATGATTCTATTAAATTCTAAATCGTATATGCCATTGAAGACTCGAAAATATAGATCACTAGCTGTTGTCCGCGACTCCGTCCGCGTGGATTTTCATATTAACTTTGACCCTCCTTCTCCCTTTATAACCCTTTTTCCAGTTAGCCTATGTCCTTCCCTAGGCTCTAGACTATCTCTGTACCAAATTTCGATCTAATCGGTGCAGTAGTTTTAGCGTGGAAAGACAGACAGAGTTACTTTCGCATTTATAATATTAATTAGTATGGATTTCAATATTTCTTGTGTGAAAGCGTAGCAAGAATATTTACATCCTACATAATGTAACTTTCACATGTATAACTATGACAAAGGATATGTTTCAGTAATAACTCTATCCATCAGAGTTTCTTGCCGGTTCTCCTCTTTAGAGGCTGCTTTCCGAACCGGTGGTAAATGTTTTGTTATACCATTACGATTCAAAAGTGTTACTATGCATCTAAGTTGAATAAATATACTTTTGACTATATTAACAAGCCATCTCATTGTCTTCACATCACCGACTACAATAGCTACGGCGTAATCCTACGTATTTGACGATTTCTAGCGACATAGCTCCCGAGCGTGCTATTTCTTTTGTGATATTCGGCCGTTCTATTTGTGTAATAGCTATATGGTCTGTATGGACCCGAATTCGTATTTATTACGCTGGGATGTCATAAAGTTCAAGGTTTTGATCTCAGCCGTAGGCACGTCATGTTACGAGGTTAGATCCAAATTCTGGGTTACTAGAGTTACATATGTTCCAATATATGTTTTAGTTTCTGGAAGAATTCGTAAATATTTTGAGTTATAAAGAGTAGGGCGACCCCTTGATGCTTATCGTCGAATTTTGGAACTAATTAAAAAATATTAATTTAAGTAACAAATCTGCTTGACGAGAATAGTAGTAGTACTCCTTATTATTGATGTGCGCCTAGTACTTTAGTGTGAATAATAACAGAAATGTGTTCCGAGGTAGAATGCTTTAATTACTCTTTATGTAGGGAAGTCTACAGTGTTTCCAAGCTTAGCTTCTTCTTCTTTTTTATTTATTATTTTTTCTTTTAACCAAACAAATAACAATTAAAAAATATATTTCTTTTCGCAAAGGTTTTTTTTTACAAAAAAATTGTGACCTGTACTAGGAATTTATATCCTGTGTTATGGAACTCTATACTTTTATTTGGTATATAATATTGAATGTCAAGTAAAACTAAATACTAGAGCGATAAAAAAGTAAATTCTCAGATGTCATTCAAAAGCGACGAAAGTAACATTTAGTTTAGAAATCAAATAAAACACCTGCGTTTTATTTGAGTAAAAATATTTTCTTGGTTCTAGAAAAATATTAGTTATTCGGAAAAAAGTGATGTGAATTCTGTTCAACCGATTCTAGAGATAATACAAAAGCGTTCTGGTGCGTGCCTTTACAATATTTACTTAGTGAGAGAAATTTTAATACTAAATAATTGAATCTGCTAATTTTGAAAACTTCGTTAACGTATGGTAAGTGGTAGACTTGTTACGACAAAAGGTATTCGTATCTGGATGGTACCACCGCGTTTGTGGGATAAGTGGTAGTAGTGGAGACCTAATTTCCTATTCACAATCTATAATCCCTTTGTAATAAGTTATTTCCTTTATTAAAAAGTCGACAAAAGGTTTGCAACACCAGCTTTGTAAATATCGTTCACTCTACTGCTATAATAAAATCTATTAAAATAACAAAATAAGAATTCATGATTACATAAATATTAATTTATATTTCAATGTTCGTTACCTTTAAAACAAAAAAAGGGAATAAATTGGCATACACTAAAAGCGAATGTACCATTCCCTCAAAGGTCGGCAACACACTTCTTTACCACATGATACCACGAGCGCTTACAAAAGATTGATTATTTTCCATGACTCGCCAGCTTAAAAAAAATTCAGTCCCAAATTAACCTAAAACCATGGACACCTAACCGCTGAGCCGATAACGAGTGATTACCGTCACGTTCTCCATTTCTATAGTTGAAATTCCTTTCCGCGAATGATGAAACTCACTGCGGTATTGCCGAAAATGACAAGGCATGACTGTGCAGTACCCGCTAAGTAATTACATGCACGTTATATTCAGAAGCTTAACATACTTCACGCGAGGTGACTGTGATTTTTGAAATTTGCGAACTTTATTCACTTACTTTTGGAAGGATTATGTAACGTATGTATTTTCATTTAAGACTTCTGATATGAACGAAGTTTGCTCATTGAATATGTTTACTTTTAAGATTTATTTATTATACTTATTATAATTTAAAACGTAATGTTCGTTGTAGATACTCAATAAATAAATAAATAAATAATCGCTTCAAATAATTGATATTTCAACTCATTAAGCAACTAGAATTTTCTTTTTTCTCAATATATTACGATACCGGTTTATAACCTTAATGTTCTAGGCACATATCCCTCTATTTTTTTATAAATTTTAAAAATATTTCGCGTTCTTGTCTAGGACGTCTATTCCTTTAAATATTCAATTTATAAAAATATATAATTTCTTTATTATTATTAGTATTATTTCAGTAAGATTAGAGAGCTTGTTTACGAAGTATTTACATCGTCCACAATATTTACAATGCAATGTGTATTGTAAAATATATTACAACACTATATCTATGTTAGAAAAAAATTAAAACGATTTATTGTATTAAACAGTTCATGGATACCCTATCTTTTACGTACAAAGCTTTTAAAATCAAAAAGCTGGGTTGTAAATTAAATAATTTAACGAAACAAGGGCTTTAAATTTTAAGTTAATTTTGAAATCATTTTAGACAAGCATTTTCCGGCGTATGCGTTTGCAAGTTTAATATACTTTTATACCAAATTTACTCTGTATTAATATAAGAAAGCGCTTATCTATGAAATTCTTCAACAGTATTTTGTTTTGAAATAGAGAATTTACTAGAAGCGATTTTTATTAACAGCTACACATTTTAAGATGAAGTATTTTGTTACTTAGTTACATGCGCGAAACTGCTGGATTAGTTTAACAAAGGAATATAGTAAAAGAAAATATAGGTAAAGGATAAAAATGGCTATAGGCCTATATAATATAGAAAACGTGTAATTTTTACGTCACCGTACGCCTATTTTACACATTTTCCATTAGCGGATGTCATACTTGGAATTGCGTCAAAGCGATTTACCGAATCTCGTAAAATGCGGTCAAATTGTATGAACGGTCCGTTGGCTCGGAGCGGTCGGGTGTAACATCGGACATGCTTCCAATACAGAGACCTTTACTGACGACAAATCGTGTTCGAACATCGTGTGGTGTAAGCGTTTTGATTGTACCTATAAATGTTTTTACAAAAAGTGCTGTAAAGCAATGAATTTTTTGAAGAAATGCAAATTCTTGATGTCTTTTTCCTATGTATCACTTTCATTTACATAGTTTATTACTCTTATTTCAAAAAGTAATGGTCCCTTAAAGCCTTGTTTTAATACTCATACCCTCAAAGATAACCTCACAAATTGAATCACAATCACACAACAGTAATCTAACGAGTAAACTAACATTCATTTAATTATGCTATAAACTCAAAACTTTCAAATATAGTTATTCTGTTCTTTATAAAATCGACTTAGCATTGATGGATAGAAAGTAGCCGATATTATAAATACATTAAAAGAGACCAACATTACACGTCCAAAACCGCGAGGCATGCAAATCAAAACAGCTAAGAAGTTATTGACAGATTTTTATCTTGGAACTTGGTTCTAACGACTTCATACCCACAAATTGTGAGATCTCGACCTTATGTATTTCGGCTTACGCAGACCGAATACAAACTAACTTAGGAAAAGTTCGGTATAAATGCTCAAAGTCACGATAACAAGTTATCTGTACCACGCAGTTGGGAATTTTGGATTTGAGCGTCGCGAAAATATGATATACGCTCCTAATGTTTTTTTGGTTCGCAAACGGTATTTTTATTTGTATCTCTTTACTGAATTTTTATTTGGCAACTTAAGTCGAGTTTACCAAAGTGGTAGTTAGTTATTATAGTTCATTCGAATTGAAAGGCAGAACAAACCAGTAAGAATATACGGTACGAACAAATTAGCTTATTAATCACGCCACAGAAAACGTCAGAATCGGTCACAGGACTGTGACGTCATTATAGAATTGTATTACGTCACTTATCAGTCACGTTGTCAGAGAAACGTTTTTAGAACAATTTAAACCAAAAGAGAAATGTAATAGAGTACACATTACGAATACTATAAAATTATATTATGGTTCCCTTGACGTTGCCTTTTAAGGAGTGAAATCACTACAGTACTTAACTAAGTGAGTATGAAAACCCCACCTAGAGAATTACTCAAAAAATCCTTCCGATCTAAATAACACTAGCCAAAGTTTTTCACCTTAAAATATTCCTTAGAAGTATTTACATAGAGCCCCAAACGATGGTCTAAGAGCACATTTTTCAGCGTTATCCATTATTCAACAATATAACACTTACATTTCGCACGTGACGCTGGCGAGCGCCCAAAGATAATACACGGTTTAACGAAATTTGCTATCATATTCCTAGTTCAGATTTTTCTGTTATTTTTTTTTAATATATTAATAGAGCTGGCTGAATAGCGTCTTTACTTTTATAGGACAGGATTGGTGAGTAGTTTAGTAGTGTTTTGTTTATTAAAGATACGTTATAATTAGGTACTATAGTTAACAGACGCAAGTAAGATACTTAACATAGGTAAGTGGTGTTTTAAAAAAGTATTTTTTTAATGTTGTTACTTTTGTACCGATTAAGTAAATTTTGAAGTCTAACTCAAAAGTATCTTTATTCAATTAGGCTACATAAAGTAACACTTTTGAATCGTCACGGTATTACAAAACAGTTACCACCGGTTCGGAAGGCAGTTTCTACAGAGAAGAACCGGCAAGAAACTGATAGTAGCTCTTTTTAAAATAAGAACATACAATTGTAATGAAAGAGGTCACCGTCTCACGAGCGTTAAGAAATATTCATTCCAAGGGTTTTTGTCTTCAATATATTCATTTAATGTATAATACGCCTTTTTAATTAGACATTTTTTAATAAGCCTATACCAACACAAAATTCCTTTACCAACACAAAGCCATATTTTGTATGTAAAAAAACCAAAATAATAAATAGTGTTAAACGTAAAATCTAGGCTTACCAACCAAGCTGTTCCGTATCAATAGTTTCACGAAGGCCCAAACGAGTGTTCAGTTGACATGGCGTGAGTTCAGACAAAGTCATAATAATATGTTAGTGTATAGTTCACGGGCTGTCGCGTTGCGTGTTAAGAGAACGCGACTAAATAAGGTTCAGTTGACAGGTAAACGTGTTTTCTCGCACGAAAGCCGTTCGGAAATAATTTCTTGAGTGTTCTTGAGATTTTAATATGAACAAATATTATAAATACAAAGGTTCGAGCCAGTTAGTGGTTGCTCGGGGTTAGTTGTGAAATTATTCCTTTAAACGGAGTAAACAAGGAATAGTGACAGAAGAAAAATAAAGGGACAAATGGTTATATATAAATTAAACTAGCTGTTGCCCGCGACTCCGCCCGCGTAGATTTTCATACAAATTTTCATCCCCTATTTTATCCCCTTGAGGGTAGAATTGATCAAAATCCTTTCTTAGCGGATGCCTACGTCATAACATCTAGCTGCATGGCAAATTTCAGCCCGATCCGTCCAGTGGTTTGGGCTGTGCGTTGTTAGATCACTATGTCAGTCAGTCACCTTTGAATTATATTATATATTTAGATTTAGATGTTATAGATAAAGTCTCATTCAAAGGTTATTTTCAATATTTATTTTGTCCAAAATCCAAAGTATAAATACGGATACTAATATCATTTATTTCTATAAAAAATCCTTATTTACACTACTTATCAACCCTCAACAAGATGACTAACAGATTACTATTGTAACATTCTGTAGAAAAACCTTTCACGTCCGAATTGAGCCCTGAAGCCGTTTTATGTAGGTGCAAAAATGATTGAAACGCAAACGTGTTTTTCGCATGACTTTTTCGAGTATATTTCAATAAACCAGCAGATAAAATCTGAATTTTTCGAGTTTCTAAGTTTACATTCATCTGTTTGTCTTCGGTCTTCAGTCCTAATTCCTAAACCCGACAACGTCAACAATTACTAAAGTAAAATCTCGATTTTTTTTTCTCCCCATGGTGTCGTTGGTCTTTTGAGCCGTCCTTTTGCGAAATATTCATCCTAAAAGCGCATTTTGTTGAAAAAATATGGCGTTGCATTCTCCCTAAAAGCTGGGCTGGGTCAAAAAATCGATAATGTCTATGGACTTGCAATGAATTGATAAAGAAATGAAGAAATTGATAATATTAAGAAAATAATAATTATAAAGACAATTATATAGAATTAGGTTCCATAGTGAGACATAATATGTAACCTTATTGTATAAGTGACCAGACACTGGCTATTTTTAAGACGTTTTTATATTATAAGTCTAGGACTTCTGTCTTCAACCACTTCGAGCACCACAAAAATTTACATTAAATTCAATAATCACAATAACTATTATGTGTGATATCTTCCGAAAACACATTTGTCTTACTACTATCAGTATAGAATAGAAATAGACCTATCAAATAACGAATTTAATTCATGTTAGTTTCAATAATCACATTAACCATTATCAGTGGAAACTAATAGACATTTCTCTTCCCAAATATCACAATAGACTAGAAAATGAACTATTTATCACGAATTTCACGCACTTAAAATGTATAGATTTTCCAACGGAACGGACGATGAATCGTTTCTGATATGTTTGTTGGAACGAGGTCCGGATGGGGCTCGATAAGGCTTTAATCGTGAGCCAATCAATGCGGAGCTGGAAATAGAAATGCCCAAAACCTTCACGATCTAATAAGGTATAGTGTACAGATTATTAATATTCAAAACCTTGGGTCATCGCCTATTTTCATTTCTCGTAATGATTTTTGATAAAATTTTGGTAATTTAAATTAATGAATAAATTTATTATAAGTTTAATATATTTACTCTTTTCTAAGTCATTCGATACGATTTGATCGGTAAATACAAATTTTTGGGGCGTCTTCGAATTTACTGAGCCGATTTGGAACATTCTGTTACTTATGTACATACGAAACCTCTTTGAAGAATTATGGCTTATCGCAAAGTATACAATAATTTATCTATAATATATACTATGTATAATAAGTAATCTATAAACATATAGGATTCGTCATATATACAAAACTCTACAAAGAACGAAAATATTAAATCATAGAATCATTCGGTTTATACTATGATACAAACAAATTAAGTCCTAAGATATTTTTCCACATAAATCTACAATACTAGCTGATTGGCTAAGGATATTTTGCAATTACGTATGTAATATGTACGTATAAATAGTTATTTGTAAGCCACGCAAACAAAAACGAATGTTATTCATAGACTGAATCCATGAATATGTAATACAAAGAATCAATGGAACAAATTGGTCTGTATTACTTTGGTAGCTCGCGCCGCGGCTTTACATGTGTGGATTTAGTTTCTGTTACAATTATTGTATAAAAAAAGACAGGTGTTTATGGGCTGTAGTGACCAATTTACATCAGATGGCTCGCCTGTTCGCTTTTTATTTATTTATTTATTTTTCATAAAGACCAAACAATATGAAAGTTTTTAAAATTCCGCAAATTATTTCTTTTATTTATTTATGTCATACAATGAAGCTGACCCGAGCCCACTTCATCGGGCATACTGTCCACAATCCACATTTAATATAGCCTATGAAAGTACTCCCCTATAACACTATATTTAAATCGTTTCAGTAGATCCCAAGAGTACCCCGTAATTTAACAATTTACAAACACACAAACTTAACTTCTTTATAATATTGGTTTGTTTGTTTCTTATGTTATAAGAAAATAATCTAAGTGATTTACTGGGTCTACCGGCCTATATAACATGGAGCTAAACTAAAATGCTTTTTCCTTAATCTCGGCCAGAATAAGTTGGTCTTACAATAAATAAACGTGTAGGGTCAATTTTAAAGTAGTAAAATCTGTACTAATATATAAAGCTGAAGAGTTTGTTTGTTTGTTTGAACGCGCTAATCTCAGGAATTACTGGGTCGAACTAAAAACTCTTTTTTTATTGAATAGACCATTTATCGAGGAAGGTTTTAAGCTACATAACATCACGCTGCAACTAATAGGAGCGAAGATATAAGGGAAAATGTGGAAAAAACTGGGAAAATTATTCATCTTTGAGGGCTTCCTTTGCGTGCGCTGCGAAAACGGTTCTTTAAATGATCTAAAAAAAGTCCGCGACAGTATATGTCTATCTTCTAAGATTGACTCACTATAACATAATAATAGAAATAGATCCGATGGGGACGAAGTCGCGAGCAAACAGCTAGTATAATAATAAACTGGTTAATAACAAAACGATATCAACCGTATTCCATACTCATTAAGCTATCAGAGATCGAAAAACTTCACTTAGTGTAATGACTTTCATCGTAGTTTTTTAACATATTATTTATCGAGGAAGCCATGCATAAAATCAACATAATAATTAACGCAGGTGGCTGATTTTGCGCGGTCAGCATATTATGTTAAATATTATTAACTAATATTAAATAGCGCTATCTAGTTCCAAGCTAGGTAGAGATTGCATGGCTAAGAAGGCATAAAATTTGTTTAAAGCTACTCTTTGACGCAAAGAATTAATAGCTTAATTAAATGCAACAAAATTCTTATTGAAAAAACGAAAAAAGTAGTTAAATTTTACATAAATAAAATTTAGTTTTAGGACAACTGTGCTAAGTTAATCTTAATCTGGTTAAGATTAATAAAAGAATATCTTTTTAAAATAGACAAAGTAATTATTTATCCAAGCAAAGTTAAGTCTTTAAAAAAGGCAGAATACAAATTACCTATAAATTAAAATATAAGGTATAACATATTCAAACGGTTGGCTAACTTGTAACGGACAAATCAACAAAGCGTGAAGTTCCCTTTCGTATCGTAACGTCTTTTTCCTTAGGGTAAGCCTAGAATATTTTTCAAACTTACAACGATTATTCTTAATAAAAATAGTTAGTATATTAAATATTTTAGAAGAAGCTTGTATGTATTCTTATGAGTAAGTATTATACTTACCTTCTAATCTATATCTATATCTATACTAATATATAA
>DWAJ01003133.1:0-15495 GCA_018238005.1 Eurema mandarina
CTAGAAAATGATTTTTATGGCATAACAACTCTAAATAAAAACGGTTTAATGTGTGTCATTTATGAGGCGTAGGTCGTAGCGTTACTTTTGTCGAATAGGCGTGGCATTGTGCTTCAATCAACGGCAGGAAATTATAGCTAATTTCCATTAAAGCACTTTCCAGGCGTAATTGTTCATATTGTATACTTGGCAATTTACACAATGTGAAATACACGCTTATGGTTTTTTTTTCTAAACCTTATGAAAACTATAATTTGAAATATCAAAAGTATCCTGACCTATAATTTTCTAATATAAATATTTCTTGTTAAACTCTCAAGTTCAGTCCATTCAAGCGAGTTGCAATGTCGGTAGAAAAACTAGAGCTTATTCAAAGATGTTCCTTATGGGAGCAATGTATTCAAAGTAGTGGACTACAAGATTTTTCTCAAAGTATCGTGATAGTTCGCACAGCGCACCAGTGCCCGTAATATTTACACTAGGTATTTGGAACGGAGCGCAATGTTTTTCGAGACCCGGTTATTACACGTGCAAGAAGCTTTCATAATACGTGAAAGGAATGTGTATTGAGAAATTTTGACATCTGTATTTTTCCGACTTCGAAAGGAAATGCATTGTCGAAGTATTTCGCTAACTTGTGTCTTTCTGATCAAACTTTAGGGTTCTCTAACATGCCCCAGGGGTGAAGTGAGCTGTTTCTTTAGAAACAATAGAAACTAGAGTTAAGTGTATTTTCTATTGTTAAAGAAAATTTTATTTTTACGCTATCTACACCAATTGTGAGATATTATAATAATATCTCGACAATACAAAAATGCAGAAGCAATCTTTGAGTAAACGTATTACGTCTAATGAAAACTAAACTTCATTTACACAATGTCTTGGAACGTTTTTCAAGAAAGCATCGCTTGGTATTTGTTCTCTTTAATTATTTGATTCTTAGAATAGCCAAGAGTACATTGTTGCGCATAATCTAGCCTCTTTCCAGTAACTTATATAAACTGAATAGTTCGGACAACACAAAGAAAGCACAATGGTTTACTTTTGAGCTGAAGTGATATCGACTTGGCCCGTATCCCAAGATGCAATTTGGGGCCAGACGTGACCAAACATGAGTATCCGCAATAACCTGCTCATTTAAGCTTCAACTACGATAACAAAACATAAAAGTTTACCGTTTATTAAAAATTCAATTAAATGCAGTCACGACATGAGTCATTACTGAAAACTGTAGCTTTTTTTGATATTATTTGTCTGCATTATTAAAGAAGGTACCTACAGTTTTTATTAATCATTTTGTTACTTTTTCACTTACAATTTAGACTTTGCAGTGGAGATACGAAATCTCTTAAATGGTTTTTATATTCTTATTAAACCAACTGGAGTGTTAAGAATGTAGACGAAGTTTAGTAAACATACTGCTGTTGAAACACCTGTGAAAATTTCCGGTCGTTTGAGAGCTTGTTTTGAACTGGCAAAGCGACGCTAAATTGTTATTTCAAAAATTTTTCCAGCTTTTATTCTTTTGTTTTTCAAATTTCAATCCTAATCACTGAGTCTCGAGAGGTTACAGTTTTTCAATACTATTATTAGCTGAAACATGCTGAGCCATTTTAGCAGAGAAACTTGTAGACGATTTTTTGTACCCTTGATCATCCTTTACCTACAAGTAAATATACAATTTTATATATGTTAAAGGGAAGTCCTTTATAGATTCGATTAAAATCAAATTTTGATCTAGTTGGTAGCCAGGATATAGTAATAAAACAATAATAATGACGCAGACTATTTCCTATTAATTTTACCTCTAGAAACTAAAATCGCTTTTATCACAAGTCCAACCAGTCATTTACTTTGAAATACAAACTGAATTAAGCTCCCAGAAAATTAAATAGTTGTAAATCCAAACCATAATTTGCTATCCAATGAGGGCTTTGTATTGCATCGGCTCTGTAAAAGGTCTCATTATTATTAACAGATTGAATTAACGTAAGTGCAGTATTAAATCGATGTTGTTTTTGGCGAACAATTTGCGTACGGAGGTCGCGGGGCTGGGGTCGGGGGTGAGGGGATGACGCACGAGATGCGGGCGGGCGGGGGCGCGGTCGTTACGTCACGTGGAGTCCTGTCGGGAATTTTTTACATTAAACGCTGTATTGAGAAGATAAATTGATGTAATTAAGAGAGACATGATAGGCTATGACCTCTTTTGTAACACAGTAACAGGAGAAGGTATTATTGATTAAGAAGTCCCAAATATTTTGAAGGTCCTAGAAATATACCTACAATTATAATTATTAAGGAAAAAAAATATCGCTCTAAAAAGTAATTTAGCATAAATTAAATAAAACCACAATCATATAAAAATGACATTATCGAATATAAAAATTATAATACGTAAAAATTTTGATCAAGACACCAATATATATGGCCTAAAATGAAACCGAGAAAAAGCAATTAGGTGGGAAAAAACAAATAATAAATCAACAATAGAGTTTTCATCAGTATTCGTGGAAAAAGTGTAAAAATAGCAAAGCGGGGCTTTGTAGCAGCGGCCTACAGCGTAGCTGGCTCTGTTCATTGTTTTAAGACTTGCGCACATTACACGAAGCCGCTCATAATACCCCATTGAAACTCGCCGAGCTATGAATCTTGCCTGAATTCTAAACTGTAGAAAGGAACGTTTATTCCGCGTACAATTGAATTTATTGAATTCGTATAAACAATGAAAGAGTACATTAATTGTTAGTCCAAAGTTCGAATTAGGTACGTTAATCTTAGGAATTAAGAGTTATCTTTCGAGCTTTCAATATTATATACAATATTGAAAGCTCGAAAGACATATATATAAGTATTCAGTTAAAATGAGGTTTCACTTCAGTACTCAAAAATATGTTACAACGGAAGACTTCATAAAAAAATATTACTACCGCGGCAGGCTTCGATTTTTTACCAAAAAAATTATATGTGAAAATGTTCAAATAGGTTCGAGAATCCATGAATTTATCGCACTTTCTTCGAAGTTTTTACTAAAGCGTTTTTATCATGCTCGGGTATTTATAACGATTTCATCAATAACTAAAATTTTGACAGGACAGGCTTGTGCACGATAACTTCACTTTTTACGAATATTAATCATCCAAAAGTATTGTGTATTAGCACGTAACTACCACGAACATGAACAATAATTAGTATTGGCCGATCAATTTCAAAGATTAGAAACTTAATCGTCATATCGTCACGGCAAGCGTCGTAAACTTCAACTCGTAAAAGATATCGGATTGCAAAGCCGATATTAGATACGATCTTAGCAATTGTTTTGATAAAAAAATTAAAACATTATATAATAATATACTTTTATACTAAACGGATGAAACAAATAAAGGGAACCAAGCAAATATGTATGGAATTCAAATTCGTAGATGATCGATTTTAACCAAAAACTGTTTAAATTAATTGCAATAGAATTTGCGGTTGACAACTATATGATTTATAGCTTGAGTTATTCTATAATTGTATTTACATTTATGTTATACGTATAGGCAATTATTAGGCTATTTTTTTTAGTCCTGTCATGCCTGCTGGGAGATCTCCCTTTCTAAACGCAGGCGTCTCTTAGCCTTGCTTTTTAAACGGAGATGAGTGACTGTATTAAAAATAGGATTTATACTTTTAAAAATAGCAACTGGGTACATATATATCTGTCCAAAGCATGGAGCCAAATTTCCAAATTCATGTGGGTACAAATTTATTATTGATAATTATATTATAATAACATAGAACATACAGTACGTAATTGTTAATCTTTGTTTATTTTTCAGATGTCGCAACAATCTTTTGCATAATATAAAATGGCATACTTTATAATTTCATCCTAGCAACTAAAACAATAAATTATTCTAATGTTTAATTCACTAAAAGTGCATTAACAGAACGGGGAGTATGTGAATTTTTAATACAATTGAGATTGACGCGTTTCAACGATGATGTGGTCTGCGTTAATGGTTAGTTTTCCGCAAATAAAGGGAAAAAACTGCAGTGTTATTAATGGAAGTGTCGGGATACGGGCTATTAGTTACGTATATGATGCTTTTTCATTTACTCCCGTGAACGAAGTAATATTTTAGCGTTGGTCAGTAAAATTCTGCAAATATAAAGGTCATCCAATAGTCTAAATTAATTAAATTCAAATGAAATTCAATTGTTACACACGTATGTACAGTGTTTTTGTTACACAAATATACAACACTAACTATATATTCTATGTTGTATTAAACAATATTTTGCATCTTATTTGCAATCGGTTCAGTGGTTTTTGGCGTGAAAGCGTAACAGACAGACAGGTAGATATTTATTTATACATATAATATGTATGTTTTTGTATGCATTGGCCTTCAAAAATTGTTACTCTTTTGGTGAAAATTGTGTTTTTGTTTTTTGTTTGTGTTTTAAGCAATTACTGGTTGTCCTTATATTAAAAAAAATAGACAAATTGGGAATATATTACGTGTAGTTTAACTTGTTGAACGACAGCCATGTTTTACCCTATGATATATGTAATGTGAATAATCTCATCGCATGACTACATTTATTTGATCAAATTGGATCGACAACACCGCGACGAAATAACGTAGGTATACTTAGAAAAAAAAGAAACTTTCTGCAATACAATTTACAGTTGAGTGTGGAAAACGAATTTTTCTTTATAATTGATTGATTTAATTTAAAAGCATACTCGTATTCCTAAAGACACCTTTTGGTAATTGGATTTAATTAAAACTCTTTCGTACTGTATCTGCAAAAAATATAAAATCGAGCGATTTATGATAAGCTATTAATAGGGCAGCAACAAGTTTGGAACGAATCACGATAAATATAACTATGCAAGCGAGTTTTGATCGTGAACCCTTTTCAGCGCTTCGTTAACAGTGAATTGTTTATCCAATTAAAAGTTTGCAAAACAAATGCTGCAAAAAACAAGTAAAGGCGAGGGCTTCTTGCCTAGTTCACCCCGCGATGTCTTTATTGAACATTGTTTTGAATTGATCATTACTTGAAGATATAATTCAAATATAAAACTTTTCTTTTTTGAAGTATTCTATTTAAACTGGGACTGGTAATAATTTTATTGATAAAAACTTACTATATTTCTTAACAAATGAAAGTTTTGAAACAAATGGTATGTATATTTTGGTGTGTCAAAATGCGGGTCATAACTAGAACTTTATAACACTGCATTTTCGCGTGCTACCAATGATTCGATTTATAGTCAGAAGGCAATTTTAGAATAACTTTTCTCTACCGAAAAATACTAAACATTTTATTTATAATATACATTATTCAAATCATATTCGAAATGTATAAGAATATTGACTATAAATACAATGTATGAGTAATGCTATTTAGATAACAGGAACGTCAAGACAGGTGATGCGAGCAGCGACTCACAATTTAATATTTCTATTCCTCTACCGTATTCAAACTGCCAATATTTTCTCGTTGTATTTATAGAAATGTATTGCATTATTTACGAATACATTGTTATGGCACAGTAACAAGATATTTAAAAGAACATTCGGAATAAAGAAAAAAATCAAAGCGTGAGAAAAATGTTCAAAACTATGTTAGTAGTGTACGCAAAAAGATATATTGGTATAGCGTACTCAATAGATATATTTCAGTCGATAAGCGTAGGTGAAGGTTCGAGAGAATCTTGTCTAATTAACGAAGTGTTACTATTTATGAGAGTTTATTTACTCAGTTTCCTGAACACATGTTAAGCGCAAGTTTCGAAGGCCGCCATTAATCACCAATACGATGCAAGCTCGTTGCGAATTATCGGAAATTAATGATAGCAGGTAATCGACGGATGCTGCTTAGCCTTATTAATTAGCTGTCAGCAAATTATTAGTATCAATGTTTATTTAAAGCTCGATGGTTGCTTGTGGATGATAAAGAGTTGTTAAGCTTGGACGATTTAAGGGAAATAACCATAATCAATAAAATATTATATTTATAACCAAGGCTTAAGCTATCATTGCAATCATTTGTTCTATTATTTGTAGTATTTTTCGTATAGCTACAATAAAGATAAAATAAAGTTCATATATATCCATCGAGTTCTGTAAATCTTCACAATTTAGATCCCAAGCATGACTGCTGAAGAAGTTTTGGCGAATGTCTTCCAGAAATTAAATTTATCTCGCTCCGTTACACGTCTGACTGTTCATACATGTAAATCCTCTAAGGGCGCGTTTGGTAATTTTAATTAAGTATATTCAGCAGCGTGAGCTCAGGGCGCCGAGAGACGTAATAAATGTTAACTGTAGGGGTAACAAATGGGTGTGGGCCCTAGCTCCTAGCTTCGCGACGACAGGTGATACCCGCCTGTGAATCCTTCCTTCCTGAAGCTATAACGTTCAACTTTATAAATATATCTCCCTTCCTTCCCGTACTCGAGAACTTTATACACTATTACATAATTTATCGCTTCATGTAAATCCGTAACCTTTCTGTAAGTCATTACATTAGTACCTCTTCGAGCGCTTTAAAACGTTTGATGTAAGATAAGGTAGCTTCTTTTTTATAGGAAATATACTTAAACATAATACTTTTATATTAATCATTTCAACAACTTTAGATAACTGAAGATCGTATTAAGTGTGGTTTTCTGTAAGTATAAACGTATCTTGGAACTCAATACAAAGTTTACCCACGTAATGTCACAAAGTAACAAAGATTTCTGTAAAAAGGGGATAGGAATTTAAAGTCGGATTACGTGAATATCAGTGAGCCAGGAAAGGTCTAAATCTTACAAGTCTAAGTCAAGGGGTTGAAGAATTTTCCTTCATACTATTTAGGTCAAGTTTGCCTCAGCCGAATCCAACTTCTAAAAGTCTACAAAATTGAACGCAAATCCGATTTGTACTTCTCTCAGAGTGAATACGTTTTGAAACGTATAAAATAACGTTGTTCCTTCTTGTGCAATACTCGTATGTATGGCAATACCATTATTACCTACTCTCGGCTTATCTATACTTAAATATTATACAGAGGTAGTTTGTGAGACTGGAGGCCAATATTGGGATCTAAGAAAGCGATTTGAAACTTCTTTTAGGAATAGGAAGCTGTATTATTTACTAGTACCATCTTTACTTAGAGACTTACACTATTATGCTTGTAGTTCTTTTACACAAAAACTAAAGAAGAATGGATTTAGCTAAAGTTAGACATGTGTAAATTGGTTTATCTTATTATTAACACATAGGATACTACCAGTAATACTAAGCCAACGGAAACATTAGGAAGGGCTAATAATTTGATAATTTCACCGTGCTTTTTAATATGGACTAGATTTGCGAAAAATTTAATAAATCGCTTATTGATCATTGTATAAAAACATATGTGAAGGCGAATACATTGTATTTCATTCGCAAAATTATGACCAATGAAACAAGTTTGTACATAAATATAATCAAAGCTACAAAGTCTAGTATTCGTATTAACAGTGTAGGGGCGGTTACGATCATCTAGATTCTAGAGGAACTTTGACACTAAATTTCAAAGTTAAAGAGAAACTTATGAAAGCGAGTGAATCTGTTATTCTAGCAAGAGCCATTGCCGAAGAGCTCAGTGCATAATATACATAGAGATTAACGACTTATTAAATTTCGTGTTGCAGTCCTTTTGTGAAGTTATTTATGGGACCAAAGTTTCAAAACTATACTAATAACGACCACTGAATGTAATCCTTGTGCTTATTATTTTTGGTAATATCTCATGGCCTTGTAAACGTGGGACTAAATATGGTTTAATATGATCGATAACGTTACCTAATGTTACGAAAGCCTTACCTAACGTAGGTTATATATAGTGAAATATGTAATGTATCAGACATATCTTAAAGGTTCAATGCTCTCTGCCCTTGACGCGTCTTACAACTATAGTATAAAAAGAGAATTACAAAATTCTCACGTTGTCTGATACGTTCGCTTGATCTTATAATCCGCACTAATCCTATTAACGAGTCCAAATATTGGCCAAGTTAATTGGATCCCGCTATCGCTCTTATCACACACGACTGCGTAAAGCATGAGCCTTCATAATAGGAGTCGGGCAAACGGAACAATAGCCATCGGCTGCCCACAAATGACCATAGCAACTGTTCTATTTCGGGACGCACATATATTTTTATGGAACGTCTCTTTTGTCTATGACAATCAAACTATTTTCTTCTATCTTGACGTACTATTTGATCTAAACCTAATACCTATTCCGAATAGGATATAAAATTCTTTTAAAATTCTTAGTTTTTAAAAATAACTTAGCTTACATATACTATCGCAGGATGTAATCGCAGGTGTAAAATAATAATGAAAATTGAATAAAAATTCGTACGTGCAGTATATCGCGATCAGCTGTTTAAAAATAAAATAACAAAACAATATTTAATCGTACAAATTTTCATATAATTGCGGAGTGTGTAATCATTAATTATTCCCTTATACCGTCTCATAAAGGGTATCACAAAAAGATCAACAGTATCAATAGCATGCATTGTAGGATTAACCATTGGCGACAGTTGGATTTTCGCGTGGCGGCGCGCTAACAACGCCCCAAGTGGCCACTAAGCATAATACCGCAGACAATTAGGCAGCACCAATTACTCGCTTCAGCTTTATAATGCAACAGACACTAATTTTCGTCATTCTTCTCGTAGACGCTTTTTAAGGCCTAACTATTATGTGGCATTGTGAGGCTGAATAAGAATGTTGAAATTGTTTAATAAATCGCGTCTTTTTTAACTTTCGTAAATTGTTACAGGAGCTACCTAGGATATTTAATTAATTTACTCGAAAAATAAGTTTGAAATTTTCCTGGGTGAAAAATTTATGGAAGGGTACACATCAAAATATAGAAAAGTATTTGAATAGTATGAAACATAAACTTAAAATATTGTTTTAAATAAAAACGTAAAGAAAATTTATGTTAATGCAAGAAACTCTGTGAATAAATTGAAAAAGACCAATAAAACACAGTGACATTTAAAAGCGTTACTTAACGCTCGAATGGTGTTGCGAAATAGCAATTAAATCCAAAAAGGATTTATTATTACCTTCCGTGCCTGAAGTAATAGAATACTGGAACTAAGATTGCATCTAAATAGTTTTAAAAGGTGCGGCCAACTTCAGTTAAAGTCGAAATTGCTTTGAAAATCCTCGCACATGCAGCGTTTGCTTTAGATACAGTTTTAAAGAGATATTGTATTGGTTCTCTTACGAGCCAGCTCGACTTAGCACTAAAAGCTACATTTTTAAACATTTTTAATGGTAAATGTATAAGTACCTCTTTATATTAAAACGTTCTCTTAGTTTACGTTCTACGAAAGTTCGTACAACAGTTTTAACTAGACAGCGTTCATTATCCGATGTTAATTCTGTTTTAAAGTTGTACCGTATATTTATATTTAATTTCAAATTTATAATGAAGCTTACAGCTTATTTTTTCATGTTATCACGGCATACTAAATTTATTTCCTTGTGTAATTTCCAAGGCGCATTTAAGGTTTAATTATATTTAACCTTGACATGCTACGTTTAAATTTAATGCAACATATTAGAGGTTATTATGAGGCCTCGTAGCACGACCTTAAGTTTTAAATCACACGTCACTGATAAGCTGAAGTGACTTTATTACGCGATTCATGTAAAGTGGAAGGTATATATTATAGCTAAATGCATATTTTCTTAAGTAAATTGAACTCATAAATTCTAAAACCAAACTAAATGTGTTAAACTAAAGTAATATTCGATGACAAATGTGCGAATATTGTAGCCTTTGCCATCTGTCTTTTACATTTTTCCTGATAAACCCGACTTGAATGCAATTTCGCTGCGAAAATTTGACGTCTATTGGACTAATCCGATTCGAGAGTCGAAGCAAAACGGACGTCCATTTTCAGATGGCTTGACCTCAACCGCGCTGATATTCTTTCAAATGGACTCTCCGTTTTCTAGCTCAAAATGAAATATCAATAAAGAGGTATATCATCTTTAACCTTACTGGTTTTCAAAAGCTGCACTTTATAGATTTTTTCAATTTATTACTTAACACGTGCTTTATATTGGATACATTACATATAAATATAGATATAGATGAAAAATCTACATGTATACAGAACTCTACAGTCCGGGTAATTTAATTTCGTCAAGCGAACTAAAGCGTTACTACAAAAATGTATAATATTTTAAAAATGTATAATATTTTATAAATTACTATCCAAAATCCCAAATTTTTTATCGAACTTTACACGCTACGCTAACATAACTTCAATGATTGTCTTGTGAAGTTTGATTGTCTGATAACAAAAGTTTGATTCTCTGTAAAGTCAATGAGCTTCTAATTAATAGATTAATACGATCCGTGTTGCTACGAGATATAGGAGTCTTCAAAAAATCGTTTATCCTAATAAACTACATACATACATAACCTTTCACCAATGATTACATTTTATATTTTTTCATTTCTTTTTATCTTTTGTAAGTAGTTATTCAATACATATCTACGTATTATATATACAAAACATACTACTAATAACTGCTACTATATGTCGTATTTTTATACATAATGGACTTAATTTGTTGATTAAGGCTACTACAACAAATTACGTTATTTTATTGAATATTAAATAAATAAACAAACAAGAAAAGATTGCGTGTTCGGCTAGCTTCCTCATTGCCGCCGTGAATGGAGTTACCTCGTACAAACTTTTTAATATTTTACACGAGCTAACACTCACATTCATTAATGTTTCTTTCGCTAAACTTTCTTATACTTGCAAAATGCTTGTTAAATTACTCAATCCCACGCCATAGTTTTGTTAAACCTAAATTTAGATTTTTTTAATGAAAACTTATTACTCGACCGATCATAATGTAATATTAAAATATGCTATATTTTAATGATGAGAATAATATAACTAAAACCCCAAGGAAAAATATTGCAAACACAAATTTATAAACAAAGCAGTTCAAGTAGACTTCGTTGTTCTGCCTTTCTGTAGCCTTTGTTTTCTTAGTTATTTGAGTAGGTATTATAAATATTTTAAAGAAAAATGAATTTAAAGTATTCCTCGGTTGCAAAACTAGTCTTCAGACAATGCTATTTAAGAATATAAGTTTGATTCTACGGTAGGGTATTTTGAACGATCATTACGTGTACGTGGCCCGATCAATTCAACACATTTGTGTTTCAATGGCTCTATTGTTATACCAGTTATACCCACACCGCTATCTTATCTTAATTTCAAAGGATACTTTCGGTCCGTCCCAAAGTCGCGCAGTGGCCAAACGTTTCCCACATTCCGGTACCGCGTGTTTATTACCACTCCTGATTGCCAAACTTTGCAAGTTTTTATAGAACATTTTGTTTTCTCACGCAATTCCATTTGTAAAACGCCTCCATAACTCTCTCAACTCATAACAACTTAGAACTTAAACTGTTTCGTGTTTGCGTTAGGTCAGAAAATTTTTAGCAAACTTGTTCTTATTCAGCCTGAAACATATACTTTTGTTGGGTTATTACATTACTTATAATTCCAAGGATTTTTGTTTTTTTTTGGGTTTTCTTGGTTACATTTGTCTCGGTTCCGAATAATAATTTATATTTATGACGAATAAAACGGGATCATTTATAGCATACTAGCCACCCGCGGTTTTACCCGCGTAGTTCATGTTCTCGGGGCAATATCGGCATAAAAAGTATCCTATGTTTTAATTCAGGGTATCATCTATCTGCATACCAAATTTCAACTAAATGGATATAGCCGTTTTCCTATGAAAGAAAGACAAACATTCACCAAACAAACACTTTCCCATTTTTAATATTAGTATAGTATGGATTTAAAATCATAGAACATTGAAAATGCATGCATATGACACTTACAAATTTCTACCTACTAATAAAATATATTTCAAAATCGTTTCAATCATGCATGTATTGAACCGATTTATATCTATAAACGAATATACAAAAGTGTATACAACTTAAACCCAAACTGACATAGGTAATCATATTATCATTTTTATATATAAATTATAATTATATATATAACTAATGAAATCTGTGGACATCCTACTGTCAGGTCGTAGTGGTATAAAGCTGATTTCTCCTTCGTGTTTTGGCAACTACGAAGCAGTCGAAAGTGTACTTTGAATATAAATTACGAAATCGACAGAAGTTTGACGTAACCTTTGGTTTTGGCTTATCAATGTAATATTGCTATCGATGCTGTCCGCTTTCAGGGGTCGGTTGTTTAAATAATGTTACTTTCATTTACATTGTTTTAGTTGTAATTGTCTTAATTATTAAAATATATACTTATGTTAATGTAATTTTTAAAATAGTTTTTATTTACCAGATAACGTTTAACCCATGTAACTACACAGTAAAATGTAAAATGTCTACTAAGACTTAAGACATCACTTAAAGGCAAGTACAAATCGTATAAAATTAAAAGAAGTTACGTGAATTCGAACAATCAAATGTGAAGCTCTCAAATGTATTAACCGCGTCGATCAAACAACACAATGTCTTGCCTGATAGCTCGCAATCTAGTTAAAATGGACTCTTCATCGAACAAACGAGAATGTGAATACTATTGTAATCGTGTTACTTGCAAATTCCATTTGTAAATGACTTTATGTTAGAATTAACGAGTGCGGTGTGACTTAATTGTTTGTTTAGTGAATTGTGTGATTAGTAAATAGTGTTTCTAATAAGTACCTTGTCAGGGATGTCTTTAGGTAAGTCCGTTATTCCCTTCTTTGTCTCAAGAGTTTTATCAAGAATGGTTAATGAGTGTAAGTCATTGAAAATATATAGAGAAAAACAAAAATAATAAATTTCAATATTATGGCCTCCTTCATGACGTTTACTGGTCTATAAATAATTACCTAATCAAGGCGTGTAACTGCTAAAAATCGCGTGGCATATTTAAAACTTCCAATCCTATTATAACATTAAATTATGAGAAGTTGACACCTATTTTAATCTGTCTACATTTCAAAATCTATCCATGAAATTATAATTTAAAAGGAGTCAACACTAGCTGAATAGCAAATGAATTTGTGAATTCTAGCAAGATTGCAAAGTCGCGCTAAAAGCATACAAAATTACCACTAGACAGGGAAAGTCCATTAGGTTTTATGGGTTCTACGCGGAGGACGAATCGCCGAGCCGAAACGTGAAAATTAATTAAATTCAGTCTTCAAGTCATATCTCGTAGCAATTTTACGCAGGACTCTTTTTAACTAACAAATTAAGCGTTTAATATAGTACGTTTTGTGACCTCTTTTATCCGAAAACTTATCACAAAATATATTTTAGTTAGGTAATACATTTTGGGTATCAAAAACCGTATTTAACATTTTTTTTGTTTTGATATTACCTACCTATATGCTTTTTTAAAGGGAATAAATGTCATGTATTTAAAAAATATACATATTTGTTTTGTTTATTCGGCAGTTTTACAATCCGTTGCGTGTTTGAATGATGTCAAAAAGCAAGTGTTCTTCACGAATAACTGGGAATTTAAAATGTCTTTCATCTGCATTTACTGCTCATAATGATACTCTGCTACGAAGTACGAACTCTATATTTCACATCTACATTTTAATAGCAAGTTAAGTGGTATTACTCGGAAATCAAATAGTAGGTACAAACTGGAAATTTATGAAATATTTACAAAGATATCTCGTAAAACTTATCTCCCGGTCTAAGCTGAACCAATAAACTTCCATTAACATGGTTTAGCAAAATCTTTCCCTCCGAACCAGTACCGACCAAAGTTAAAATTAAGCGTTTCATCCATTCAAAACTTCAGTCATCAAAACCACAGCCCAGTTGTTCAAGTTTACAGAAGTAATAAAATAAAATACATTTTCATAAAGATATTAGACTTGAGGAGACGTTTTTTGCTAAATTATCTGATCAAATTTTATACTTATTATTTTATTTTGTTAACTTGTACTATTTATTAAAGGCATTTCAACAATAAGCTTTTAACTTTATAGTATGTAAAAAAATAATTACGTCAGATCGTTAACAAATTTAACCTTTTCGTTTATTAATATCGAGGCAACCAAATATAATTGAATAGTTTCATCAGATCAGCGGTCAAACCTTGATATGCTACTGATTTTATGTAGCGTAATTTTATAGGCTTGGCGAGAAGGGTTATATACATAAGGAATATATGGAGATACGAGGGAGAATTGGCATCGCTGGAAATGGGCCGCGGCGCCACAATTAGTCATGTTTATGATACATGCATTTGCTGAATAACACTGAAATTCTTTTCGTTTCATGGTTCTCATCTCTTCTGGTATATTATGACCCATCTGTAATAGGTAGGTACTATATTATACATCCAGTAAAATACAAAAATATATTAAAAAATCAAATTACAAATCATTAACATAATATACCTTAACAGAAATGTCGTAACAAGCAATATAATGTATGCACAGGGCAACTAGTTTCACATATTTAATATTTTAGTTTTTGGTTTCGATATTTTTCTTAACTCGAATCTATACCGATATAATTAATTATTGAACTAGTTGAGCTACAGAATGCATACAAATTATGATCATAGTTTTAGAAAAAATGGACCTACTGTAAAATTTTAACAAAAAAATCTTATCTTATCCCAACGGTGCTTTTTACACAGTACTAGCATAGCCAGCTAAAAATATGTATTAGTTAAAACAAAAAACATTCATAATATTTTTTAACACTCTTTTTTGTAAAGTTAAACGTAATTCATAATGATGAATGGTACGCAAAATTGAATGTAGGTTCCAAAAACATTCATAAAGATATTTTAATTAGCAAATTTATGTAATCCGCTTAAGCCAAATTCAGCACGAGGTCGAATTTATTGTTCTCATAAATGCTTCGGGGGTTAAGAGAAAAATATATTATTTTTATGTCACGTTTTTATACATATCTATGTCATTACATATTCATACATGAACATACCTGTAAATGATTAATATATTTTGTTTAATTCAAACATTTTGTATTCTGAAGGCATAACAAAATAATATGTAACATTTAGTTTTCACTAACAATAACTTAATTAGAATTACCATTTGGAAATCATTGCATCGGATATATAGCTTTATATTTACATGTTGTTGCTATGGCTGACTTTCGAAAGGGATAGTGAAAAATTAAAGTTAACCGTTTCGTATGTAAATCTAATTCTAAACCTCCCACGTGTGTCACCGACGAACAGTTTTATATTCAATGTTAGTGCCGCTGCAGGAAATTTGATTTCTCCGAGTCTTCCCACACAGTCAAGAAGACCCTACTTTGTAGTTATAATTAGAATTATACTGGTACTTAAAATGTGACATGAAACTTAATACATATATTTTATCTTTCTTAAAAACTTGATGTTAAATAATCTGTCTTTATCAGTCACACCTA
>DWAJ01003134.1:0-15494 GCA_018238005.1 Eurema mandarina
AAAACTAGAACCATAGTCTAGACAAGTGTTTTATTGTTTTTCACGTTATACGCTCCATTTGGAGTTGATAACGTTTATTTGTAAACCCTAATAAAAGTATGTATTTTATTTAGCATTAAAATTAAATTGCATTTTTTACCTTGTATCTTCTAAATTATCACCCAGACAGGTGTGTACATATCAAATGTCCATACATAAATAACGTTGCATTCTGTAAAAGAAAAATTGCTTTTATAAATTCAAAATTCCCTAAGGAATTACATACAAACCCAAAAATATAGAGTACTGACTTTAATAACAATAATACAGATTTTGATGGAAACCATGGTACAGCTAATACGGCTTAGGGTTTTCAGCGGGAAACAATCATGTCCCTTTTAGATTCTAGCGATTAGCGAATAGAATGTAAATTGACAATCGGTCATGAGTTTAGATAGCCTGTTGCCTGTAGTTGTTTACATATTTCTTTTTTTTAAAACTATTAGAGGTATCTGTATCGTAAACAGCAGATTGTAGAAACATAACACACATGTGTGTTATGTTTATGTTATGTATATAAAATGTATGAGAATTTTAAAGGAGGCAGACCACGGTAAATATAATAACGTCTGAGTCTCTCAGTCTGATAGAACGACTAAACAAAGGCTACAAGTCTAAAGTACAAGGTGGTCCCGTGATCCTCCAAAAAAAGACAGCAGTTGGAGAGGAATCGTGAACTATGGTATTGTTACTGATCTAATCTGCCAAGAGTGACATTCTGAAAAAGAAGAATTAAATGTATCAAGGATACATAAACAGTTATACCCACTATCCAATCACTGAACTCTCGCAACACATTCAATACTTCATTATAGAAGTATACACCGTAAACAAAAAGGCGGAATAACCTAACATTACTCCGCGGTCCCCAGGTGATCGTTGGTCGAATGAATGCGAGCCGATAAATGGCCCGCGTCAAGACTTCTTTGTACTAAAACAAATGCGGGTACAAATTAATCAAGTGTAATAAAGTTTGGGTCAGTTCTGACTTGTTTCTTTACTACAGGCGACTGAGTAGGTGGTTATGGATGGTAAGTGCCATCACCAATGATCATAGGCAAGGCTATTAATTGGTCTTTTGATATGTATAAGTAAGATTTTCCCCATCTTTTTTCTAAATGAGATAAAAAATGAGGAGTTACTTAAATTGTTACCATATAGCACAAGATGTTATTTTTTACAATGTTTGATGTATGTAAATCAAAAAGGAATATAATTTATAGATATATAGGCATTGATGAGTGTATATACTATTACTTCGAATATATAATTAAATACTAAGGTTGTAAAATCTAGGATAGCCTTAATAAATCGGTTCAATTATTGGATATGAATTAAGCCAAAATAAGGAGTCTATTATGAGGCTTTTAATTCCTTGCCTTCATCTTTTATTCCCCTCGAATTACGATGCCCTTTACCATTATATGATGAACTTTGTTACATAACATTTTTTCATAGAAAAATAAGTTCATCCAAATTGTAAAGAAATAGCGAATATCCTTTACAAATTAGAAAGCCATTAAGCTATAAGACCATTTAGTTAAGATAGAAGTGAATGTAAGTACCGCAGACGCTCCACTAGCCGTAGAATGAGCAATAAATCAGGTGGTATTAGAAATAACACAGTCTCATGTCGGTGTTGTGAGATCATTACGAGTACAGACTGTTCAGACGGTTTACGCTCCGTTGCGTCTTGGTCACATGTACCACGAACTTAGTGATTTAGAGGAGAGAAGTAACTATTTTATATTGTATAGAAATTTGTTTAAAAAGTAAAGGAATACAGTGACAGTAGTAAAAGGCTAAAAAAAATAAAGATAAAATACTAAAATGTAAGAAAAGTGATTGTAGGTAAAGTGTTAGTTATTATGGATGCTTGTGTGTGTATGTGTGTGTGTATAAAACAAGCATTTTGTATAATTATAGGATTCTGTAGATTGTAGAGCGTTTATAAGTTTCTGTGTTTATCTATAAGGCTGATGTTTTTGTGATTCGAAAATACATCTAACGTAACTTAATAGACACCAAAATACACCAAATTCGCAGACTGACCTTTCTACATTCTCCTCTAGCAAAGCTGTAAAGATTTAATGTGTAATGTTAGATTTTTAAGAGCCTCGAAGAGAGCTAAAGCTATTAAAAAAAAAATTAAACTTTCAGAAAGTTACATTCCCATCGAACCCGGAAAAACCTCATCAAAATTAAAGCAAATTACATTGCAATATCTATAAAGTCAGTGATCGTAAATTATAAATTCATTAAGATAATAAAACGGAGATCACACCAGATGGCGATCGCGTTAGGGCAATTTTATAATTCCAATCCTCTAATTGGGTCCGGGACGCCAAATTAGCTAATTCGTTAATGTTACTTTTAGCGGTCAAACCCTTGGTCTAAGTCTAAGCGATTTTGTTGAATTACTACCTATGAAACGAGGACAGTGGAAAAAGATAATAATTTGTAGTACAAAATAATCGCTTACTGACTGGTTTTGGTTCCCTTGGCTATATACTATGATAGAACGTAGATAGTAAGTAGAAATGTACTGATTTAAGATCTAATTTTTAAAATGACAAATTTCAAACATCCATATATCCTCACCAACTTTCGCATTTACAACAATAATAAGGATTGGTTGTTCTCAATCTAAACAATACGATGAGGATTTCACATGCAACAATAAATAAGCAACATAACCTTTGGTTTTATTTTCGAATTCTGTCACTTACTAGCCTTATAGTTGGAATACCTCTTAGGCTTTACGTAAGGCTTTACTTCAACGAACTAAAACCGACTAAAGTCCTGTATAATGCGATGAAAGTAAAACATCGAAGAACAAGTCTCAACATGACTCACTTAAGGCTTGTACCAGATCGCGACGTTTCTTTTCAAATTAGGCAAGAACATTCGGATATTGCTCATTAATGGAGTGACCGGATCTCCCGATCCGCTCTAAATTTCACACAGATGGCGGAATCGAAACGATTCCAAATTTCATTTTAATTTAAACGAATTAACGAGTTCTGATCGAAAAAACTCGGTAATTACCTTTTGAATGGAATTAGCAAAATATAATTTGGAGAATCGAAAGGTGATTTGGGACAAAATTTGTATAAAAACGGAGTGTAGAACACTGAATCAGTCCGTACGTGTGTCACTATCGTATTAACCGTGGTCTTCAAATAGTTAAATTTGTATCACAGATAATGTTATTTTGCCGCTACCACAACACTGCTAAAGAAAAGTAATTTAAGATTTATTTACTCACAACAAACTTCATTTTTATGAGAAATAAATCGTGTGAATCATCAAAAGACCGGTAACACATTCGTGACATTGCGAGTACTCATCGGCGTCGCTGATCACTTTATATCAGGTGACGCGCCTGCTCGTTTGCCGCCTCTTATGCAATATGCAAAAAAAAACTACTTATCTGATTCGAAATTTTGATAATTGCGCTTCGTATCCAAGATTCAAAGATGTAACATAAATAATCGTAGACTAAGTCAATATTCCCAAGTATTTCGATTACCTATACAAACAAACAATATTCGTCAATTAACCAAGCTTATAACTTCTTACAAAATTCATCTCATACCATAAGCAGTACGTATACTATAGATGTATAGTCTGGTATAACACGCACTATATTAACTTTCCAACTAAAAGTTAGTAAGCCCAAAGACATATTAGTCGAATTAATCCCAAAGAGATTCTAATGGTCCCACTGCGAGAAGTGACAGTACATTCGTTGATCGATCGCTGCTTCTTAAAGACCTTATGGATCGGTAATTAATTGGTTCTGCTTTATATTTTGACCTTTATATAACTGAAGAGATTTATTATAGCACTGTAAGAGCCTATGTATACTTAAATCATAAACACGAAAGTTTGAAAAACTGCTGTCATATAAATTGTCATAGGGCTGCTATCTACTTCATTTTAGTGTTATCTTTTAATCTCCTTCTCTTGACGATGAAAGTGTTTAAGTGTGTTAGCGGCCGTTAAAGGAAAGACCTTTTAAATACTTCTCTCTTAAAGGACCCTGCTTCGGGAACGTCATATAAATAAGTTGGTTTCACTAAGCAGTGCGTAGCAAAAACTTTCTTTGAATACAAAAATGCACAGCGCATGGCTGTCAAGATGGTAAAGGTCATAATTCAACCAACGTCGAAAAATGCAGTGATAAAAAATCGTGTCTCATCAAACCTTATTAATAGCCTTATAGATGCTTATCCGCTGTAATACGGAGATTTCTGAATCGCGCTTATAATATTTTTTTCAAAACTTTTATATATAGGTACAAAATCTTCACCTTCGATCTATTGAGGTCAAACGTAACCAGCATTTAGTTTAGAGGAAGGTTACATCGTTACCTTTACTAAAAGAACATTAACACTGTTCAATACCAAATAAAACCCTTAATATAAAGAGCGCCGTACATCCGGATATACCCGGGTATAACCGGAAGGGTGGCTAATGGATCGAGAAAGATATGATACCTTTGGATAAATACTCGCTCGATATCATTCAACAATATGAACAGAACATTGCAAAAATTTTTATAGATATATTTGCAGAGAAAAGCTGTTTGTAAGGGACACTTGATAAATAACTTGTGCCCAAGTTACTAAGACTATTCGAAGCTACAATAATTAGACTTCATTTTAATTCATGTTTGTTATTTACCTAAATTTGTTCATTAACAAACATGAAAAACAAACAAAATTTATTTTGTGTCGTGTGGAACAGAGACACAGAAAAGGAAAGAACAGATTGAAATATATATTCCTATGTCTAGGAAAAGATAACCCAACAATAGATACAGTAATACATAATACAGTGACGATTCAAAGTATTAATTTAGATTAGTTGAATAAAAATAAATTTGTCGTTGACTTCGAATTTGCCTACATATAATTATTTAATTGAAGTGTCTTATTTTATTATATGGTTATCCATACTAATATAATAAATGTGAAAGTAACTCTGTCTGCCTATCTCTCTGTCTTTCCATCACGCTAAACTACTAAACCGATTAGAACGAAATTTGGTACAAAGATAGTCTTAAGCTTGGGGAAGGATACTACTGCTACATTTTTTGTTTAAATCAACCCCCAAAAGGTTGCGCGAGGGGCTTAAAGTTTTTATAATTTCACACTTTCACGGCCAAACCGCTGAACCGATTTTAATGAAAATTGGTCCACAGATGATCTAGAGCTTGAGATAAAATATAGGCTACTTTTACACTGGGGAAGGGTCACAGTTTATATGAAAGGCAACAGCTAGTAGTCAAATATATTATTATTACCTTTTTACAAATGGCTTATGTTAAATTATACTTATTTAAACTTTTCCAAAACATATTTATTCTCAAATATCTTCTAAAAACTAACCAGTAACCTAATTCCGTTCTCAGAATGTTTCGTATGCACTGCATGCGTCCGTCTTGAGTCTTGACACCTCTTGTTCAGAATCGAATTGACTACGTGGCGACATGACGTCATCGATTTGTTCTAGAAACGTTAGAATAGAATAAGGTTATTATAATAGTTGATAGAATAAAGTAGTGTACGAAAAATGTAGCTTTTAATAATCGTAATAATATAATTTGTCTCGTTATAGTTACTATTATTACACATAAAATATTATTAAAAGTAATACAATATGTAAGAGTTTTAAGACTAAAAACCGATTATGTAATAAATAAAGCGACTGAGATGAACTATATTATGACCGCATTTTAAAATATCTTTAATTAAATATATGAATATTGTGGTGTGGCCTAGCGGCGGGGTGAGGAGGTGACAAATAAAGACATCTAATCAAATCTAATCTAAATATACCATTCCGATGTTCACTTTATTCTCATCAAAATATTATATGTAATAATTATTTGATTACATTGCTACATACCGCTACACACACACACACTACTACACACTATAATATATATCCATAACATTTATAAAGATAACATATTTTATTGAAATCTATATAATATGTGTTCCACCGTACCCAATTAACTATAATAAAATTAAAACAACAGAACGTTGCAATATCTTATATCAACCGAAAGTTTAACACAATATCGAGTACAACAATGTAATTATCACGATGAAACATAACACCCAATTGTACTGCCTGCATTCAAATTGGCAAAGTTATCTCAAACTAATCGTAAATGAGTCAAACTCCTATATAATACACCATCAAAACTACAACATATTGAAACTGTAACAAGACTTGGAATATCGACATTCATAAGCACCCCCTTGAAACGTAACTTTCAAATCTAGTCTATAGATTATGAACTCTTTCCTCTAGGGTTACGGTTGAAAGTCGCATGGTCCTATATGGAGATACGACGTTCTGGAACGAGCGGTTTTATCAAAGTTGGTCAAGACCGTATAGCTTAATTCCCGTTTTATTACACACAACACCTGAGATGGCTCGATTTAAATTTGATTAAGGGATTTTCACACTGATGGTTATTTGCTTTTGGAGTGTATTAGAAAGGATAATGTTTTTTTCATATTTCTCCACTAAAGCTACATTTTTGTGAGGTACTCAGTCAATTCATTCTTCCACAAGACAGGGAAATCTTCTGTGGAATCTATGCAAATGTAAATTATGTAATGATTGTTATTAAATATATTTTATTTTATTTTTTATTTTAAATTTTACCGTATGGAATTTAGTATTACCGTAGTTGAGGAATCTTTATCATGAAATGACATGTGATTTATTTATTTTTAAATTATTCTATTATTCTGAATCTACTGAAACAGTAGTGAAAATTCCTACTAACTATGTTTTCTTGGTGTCATATTAGTCTGCAAAGGTGCCAAGATACAAGTCCGATATAGCCCACTATGGGTTTCCTTTCCTCATTTTCCCACTGAAAAAATGAACACTGCTATCAATAAATACTTTTTTAATTCGTAATGGTAATTTAATACGCATTAATAAGACTTACTGACAGAAAATTTATTTATCTCAATACACAGCTGCTATAAACCATTTAACAATTCAGGGTTCTGTTTTAGCGCTAAGTAGATACAATAAAAAGTTTTGTATACAGGCCGACAACGCATCAAAGAAACTTATAGGAAATAATCGAAGGAAATATTACCGCTTAACATCAAAGGACAATTTGCTAAATCTACCTCCAAAATTTAACTCATTGAGTATATACTCGTCAATGTCCTCATATCCTAAATTACTTCCCCATTCTATTATAACCTAAAAAAATTCACTCAATAAAATTACCACATACGTTAGCATTTGAACACTACTCGTATAGCATTCCATAGACAACAAACGTAAAACAAACTATTTGTCTATCAAAAAAATCTTAACCATAAATTCAGCAATTAGTACATTCAAACATTCATTTTACTTTTATATACTTCTATAGACATAGACAAGAACAAAATAATAATATATAGAACAAAAACTAAAAAACAAAAAAAAACTGTAAAAAACAAAAGTGAATTCGCTGTTAAAACAAGCGACCCGTTCCTGGCTCGGTTTCATCGGAATTATACAGATAAGTACTGCAGCAGATACAACATTAATTTTTATTACTCACTCACTCGAAAATCGCTTTTAAATGACGCATAATAATAATAATGTTTTTCGTATGTATTTAACTGAAGTTTTAATGGCTTAATCTACAATATACGAAAATAATAAACGTTCCGGTCTCTTATTTAACAGTGTTGTGTTTATTTGAAGGTTTTAGTGAATAGTCTACTAGCCGTGCCCCGCGGGTTTGCCCGCGTTGTTATCGTTCCCGGAATAATATCGGGATACAAAGTATCCTGTGCTAACCTCGGGTCTAATCTAGCCTCGGTGCCTGGCGGGGTTGCGGAAGATTGACTTGCGGGTCTTCAGCAAGTCCGCCCCCGAAAGGGTGCGTGACGGAACACCGGTGGGTTTTAGTCGGTAGGGCCCTTATGGCGAGTCCGACGTAACGATGATCTAGCTTTATGCTAAATTTCAGACAAATCCTTTAGGTGGGTTTGGGTTTCCTTTTAAGTTCCATGGTTCACCCATAAATCGAATTAAATGATTTTCTACATCCCAGTAATCTAAAAAAGTCATTGATCTTTGTTTTCATGATTTTTGTGCTAACAACTGAGCACAAGTTACAGTATTTTAACTACTAAATATTTCATTACTATCTGCGCCCCACCATCGAAGTTTCCACTTTTCTTAACAAATAAACCATCGTATATGTATCCAAAATCTATTATGTATGCCAAACTGCAACCAAATCTATCCAGCCCTTTTTCCACGAAAGAAGAAAATACATGGTCACAAACTTCCACGTAAAGGTACACCTAATACGAGTAGTCCTACTGGGTACAGAGACAAGTTAAAGCCAGGTGTAATTTAACACCCGATAACATCAGATAGCCAGTAATGAACAGCTTCCGACAAGCCTCGCGCGCGATGTGTGCCCGGAACTGATAATTAAATACTTTACTGCGCAATTATTTAAACGACTTAAAATAGCATAGTTACCTACATTTAAACGAAACCGAGCTAAGAATTCAGTTAAAATTATAATGAAGTTATATAATTAACGCTAGTTTTTCAATTACATAGCATAATACGTATCAGTGGCGCCCAATGCCGAATTATGCTGACAGTAATTGGAACTAGTTTTAGTATGAGAGTGCTCGCACAATGCGAAACGTTGCTGTAGTTGAAACATTCAACGTCAAGTATTATGCCGCATAATGCGCTAAAGTGCTACAATTGAAAAACTATGTATATAAAGTAAAACTACTCTGCCTGTTGTTCCTCAGTCTAGATATTATCTGTGCTACGTGTCTCTCTGTCAAACTGTCAATGTCAAATGAATAAGTGGCACATACTGTCAGGTGTTTAAAAGAAAACATTTATTGTGCACGAGACGATTCAAATTTTTCAGGAAATTAATTGATTAAATTTTTTGTCTTTTGGTCAGGTCAGTATTGTTGCTTAGAACGCGATGGAGTTTGTAATACGACTGCAATTTTGTAAACAACGTGAAACTTTTTAAATTGAAATTATTTCTGGTGTATCGACTACAAAACATTTTATGATTAAAAATGTACTTGCTTTTTGTTATAACTTGCACAATATATAATATGAATGTTTAAATATCGTATATTTTAATTATATGGTCATTAAATTTAAAAGGGGACATTTTCATTGTTCTCGTATGGTACCTGAATACACTAACTACATTATCATTCCACCTATCAGAGACACTAATTTGGCAAAGATTACAAACCACCTCCAATAACAAGAGCCAATAAGCATCGCATATAACAAATACTCAGACATCATGAATAGTCCTTCAAAATGTTCATTACAAGATCCTCTATCTTTGATCTCGACGACTTGTAAAGCCTGTTTCAACCGAAAACACTTTTTTAAGGCTTATGCGGAAAGAGTTATTCGGGAAACTCCCTATGCGTTGCATTGAAAGGACTTAGTAAGGAAAAATCGGGTCTTCGCTTTTCTTTTCAAGCGCTTTTTAAGTTCTGAAAGGGTTGTCAATATTTTGAGCGCGATGAATGGGTGTATGCAGCCGATGTCATGACGGCTTAAGTGGCGCGCTGGGGCTGCTCCGAGGTATAATTTTTTTTTAATTTTTTTTACTGGTTTGAAAAGTAATTTTTAAATTGCATGTAAATATATAAATTGTGATAAATAAAATAGTGTTGTATATTTGGTTTATATTAAAACAGCAACTAACATTTTGTTGTGGTATCTATTTGTTAAAATTTATCAAATGTAATTAACACAACATTTCATTATTAATAACATTTTCACTACGTATGTATATGAATACTTAAGTCAAGAAGTTCTCCACTTGTAATCTAAGAAAAAAAGATTTCACGCAATGCAATACATCAAGAATTCAAAAAAACTTACCTGTTAATAAGATTACACTTACATCTTTAACTTAACTTATTATTTGAGTTTTATAGTGAATGTTAATGCGATTCAATATTTCGAGTATGTTTTTCTTGAATTTATTTCTTTTAAAATTTACGTATCATCGACTAGCATGCATGTCCCTACGTGAAGGCTTTTTGAAAAGATACCTCAAAGCCAATTAGATGCTGCGACAACACGAGTGGCGAACGAGGCCTACATTATCATTATATTGCGTTTAGCCGTTACCGAGAGATTCGTATAAGTAACAAACTCAAAATAAGGTACTTAGGTAATTGTGAATACGTAATTTTAATTGTCTTCAACACTCTTTATAAATGATTTTTAAAGCTATCCTTAATTCCAGAGATAAATACTTTCAAACAATCAATTTTTTAAAATTATATACTATAATACATACTTTTGTATTGACTGTACAATAAAAATTTAAAAACGCAACTTGTAACCAAAAAAAGAGTCAAACCCAAAATTCTCAAAAGCAATTTATTTATCTGACGTAATTATGGAATCTTCGCGCCTGTACCCTGCGTTTAAAATGGCGACCATAAATAAGAAAATAACCAGCACCTTTTACTAAGTGAACGGTAAGTTATCGAAGTATAATGAGCATTTTTGGAAGGCTAATGGAATCTCAGTTATTATAGCTGCGAAAAATATTATAAGATACTTTTGATTTTTTTAAAAGTTTGCCTTACAATTTTACTACCTATTTTATAGCCTACTTAGTAAAATATTGTATTCTTGTAATTTGACTAATACAGCTTATAAAGATGGCCGCATTGGTAATCATTTTGATTTTTCAGTTAAAACTTATTATTATTATTAGGTGTATAACTTGTAAGAATACAATACAATCTACGTGCCATAATATAAAACATTAAAACAAAACAACAACGATTGTGCCACAATGATTAATAAAGCAATTAAAAATTAGAATAACAATTACACCGTTGCGAACGCTTTTTTAACAAGCAATTAGAGAATGTCTTGTGCGCATTCAGCTCCATAAAATATGGCGAAAAATTATTCACGATCTCCAGATCGCCGCTCCGAGCGGTTTGCCTTCCGATTGGAGGTTTATTGAGGCCTTTTTTACACCGTTATGTAACAAATATAAGTGAGTGTTATCTAATTTAAGTCGGAATTTAAAACATTTCTTAAAGCTGTAATTTGTAAAACAATTGAATGATTCGAGGAATTCTTTTTGGAGTTGAGGAACAACAGTTACAACAGCGAGCAGTTTACTTCTATAAGTTCTTATTACTTTTGTAGCGCTGCCTTAAGGTTGATACCACCTTTCCTAGAAAATTCAATTAGGTTTCAAGTAATGAGTTAATTTTCCGTAGACTTAGCTGTTAAACCTTAGATGTTTTATGATACAGGTTTTACATACTGTATACATTATTTTACCGGCTTTAAACAGAATGAAAAGTAAATGAAGTGAGCGGTTGCTAAGTAAATGTTTTACTATTTGGAAGTGTTGTGTTTCCTGTCATTCCATCAAGAGGTAATACTATAATAATTATTGTAACAATGTACAAATGTAATACTCATTACACGACGGTGTAACACGCGGCCATCACCCCGGTCCCAGACCGATTAATAATGATCGAAATATTTTAATATTCATAGCCCGATCCAGCCACAGATACGTTTAACCACATTAAATGTTAATTCTCCTTTTTAAATGGACGGGCTTTAATGGCTCAGAAAATCGCGCACTTTTTGTACCTTGGCGTCCATACCTTCGATGAATGCGCTTCCCAGATGCTCTTTTGCTTTAATTGGACGCCATTTAAAGAAATAATAACCTGTTTTTGTCACTAATTGAAGCGGTTTTCAATAGAGATTAAGTTGCTAAATGATATAGTTTTTACGGATTCATGAATGGGTTTATATCGTAATGAGGTTCAGCTTTTAATGGCAGAATATGGCGAGTCTTTTAACTTGTTTTGTGTCTGCTTTAATCGTAGATGTTAATCAAATTCTATTTAGATATTAAAGGAGTAGTTTATTTCACGACTACGCTGAAGTATGCAATGTGTTGTATAGTGAGAATTATAGTATTTTAAATACACAAAGCAAGCTACGCTATTTTATTAATTGTATGACATTCCGGCGCGTGGTCGCTAGCTCGCTCCACCTTTGAAAATAAAATGTACCACTTTGAAAAGGCAAACACGTACTAGAGGCGTGATGGAAAAAATGTAATACAATATATTTTCAGAAAAAATATTTCGCTTATAAGAAAACATAGAAGGAGCCACGTACTAACTCATAATGCGGCCTCGCTCATAACATGCAAATTCGATTGCTCCATGTAAAAAATGTACGCCGTAATGAAAAATTCAGGCTCCGATTCTGTGGACATTGATAAGTGCTTGAGATAAAAAAGTATTTAAAAGGTAAATTGATACCGATTTTTCCATATTTGATTGTTGGGAACAATTATTTTCTTTTTTCTTTTCCTGCGTAGGTGCATACCTACGCAGGAAAAGGAAATATTGATGCATATCAATATTCAATAAATAATGAATATTTATTTGTTAACAATAGTCATGGAATAAAATTAACAATGTTTTTATAATAGGTAACTCTGTATTATATTATGCTCGCGTCTTTAAAAGTTTATTTAAAAACACAGCAATTGTTAGCAGGTACATGTTCTCAGCAATATAATAATTATTTTTACCAATGGAAAGTATAACAAATAGTTCCATTACACATACATGATATACGTTTACCATATAATGATATGTTACAATTAATTAGTTTTAAATTATTTCAGGGTATGCTTATATACCTTACCTTATTGCTTTTAAGAATGACGGTTTGGTAGTTCCAGAAATTTCCTACTAATATTATAAAATAATATGAAAGTTTGTGAGAATGTATATTATATGGATGTATGTTTTTTTTTATTCTATCACGCAAAAACGGCTTGACCGATTTTATTGGAATTCGGTATGCAGATAGGTGATACTCTGGATTAACACATAGCATACTTAATATTCTGGTATTATTCCGGGAACGGGAACTACGCGGGGCACAGCTATATAATAAACATCAAGATATCAAGATTAGATTTTGACACAGCGAGATATCCTGCAGCCAGGTAATTGGAATCCCATTACCAGTGATGAAAATGAAGGAGCCCGACCGAAGGAATCAGACGGCAAATAAAATGTGAATCGACCTTTGTCTTGCCTCGGGCAGGAAAAGATTCAATTTGTCAGGAATTTTGGGTGGAACAAGCTATGAGATGTGGAGTCGATACATTTTGTCGCGAATAATATTGAAGAGCTGTGATGAAAGTAGTTAGAAGCTATTTAAAAACTGTACATAGTTTTTCACACGCTAAATGTAATTAAAAAAAACTAACTAATTAAAAAAAAATTGTTGACTGTCTTGCTGCTATAATAGGTGCCATCATCATCATATTACGATTAAGTTTATTATTATGAATTAATGCTTAAAATATATTATTGTTAAATTTGAAATATGAATCGACGGCTTACAATTGACTATGGCTGACGTCCTAGATGCCGGTGGAGTGACCGGATGGTGAATGGATGGTGTAAAGATGTGTTGGATAAAAAAAAATTGTGGTTTCTCGTATCAGAGACAAGGACCTACTTCGGAGTCAGCGTGCCCAAGATGTAAGTAACGGCTCAATACTCATAAGCAAATCAAATTTAAGCATGCCTCAATTTTGCATGGTGAACTGTCAAATCGGACCGATTTGAGTTGTGCTCAAATTTGAATAGCGTTTCAGTATTTTTAATGAGTTAAATAATAATAATAATAATAGAGAATTTCTAAAACTAGCAATGTAACAAAATTTCATAGTAAAGTCTAAAAATCGCTTCTGCTTATCCCAAAGTCTGTTTCTGCTGACGCTACAAAGTGCTCCAGGGGTCCCGATTTTTGCCTCCCAACACCTGCCCCGAGATCCGCTTTCTTGTTTATAAATTGATATTGAAAATGACAGCCACGTTCGGTAATTACAATTGGAAAAATATCTTAAGCGGTAAATTTGACCCTTTTTTAGACAAATATTATTTGTTTGAGCGAAAGTTTTATATCTATATTATATCTGCTTAGTTATACAAATTAGTCTAACACTTATATTTAAAACCTATGGCTTTTTCTGTATGGTTTTGTATATGGTTTTGTATATCAAACAAATTCCAAGTACGGCCTAAAGGTCTATTTAGCTATGCAACCATTCAGAAATTAGTACGAATTTTTACTACACTGTAGGTATGCGTGCTTAAAACTACGCAATGGATTTTGAGGTTATACATTTTCATAGTTAAAACAATTCAAAAGGAAGGTTATATAGATCGCTTAAATATTGAAGTACCTACCAATTCTAAATAGCACCTCCAAATTAATGATACATCAGTTCCCTTCAACAAAGAACGACCCAACAGCATTCCCAATCGATTCCAAGATCCCAAATAGTAAGAAATCATTTCAATTACACGCATTCAATTTAGAAAAGGCAGATAGTGAAGCAATACTGACGATCGCCCTGAGGGAAATCGCCGTGTTTCCCCGCGTTTTTTGTATGGAAACCGGTGTTATTTATGCCACCAGTTTTTGTATCCTATCAGGGAATATTGTTATCATAACTAGATGTGTGAATGCGAGATATTTATGTTCTAACATAAAATTATTCTGTATGGAACGTGTTATTGAATGAAATTGGACGCTGTGTAGAAAATGTAAACATGTCTATTAGAACTAATATTGAAACGAGTAAAATTTGCTATGTTGTGATAATTAATTCTTGGCATAATTTATTGAATTTTTTAAAATTTATATTTATAAATATAATTTATATTTACATATAAATTATTTTCGACACTAATACATTGACATTAGTTGCAAGTATTAACTGAAGATTGCCTGCAAAGCGAGGGCCTTCGGCAAGATCTGAAGTGAAGTTTGGTGAGGTGCCCAGAAAAGATCGAGATGTACGCCACTGTCTCATCTTGGAGACTTAAGCACCTTAAGTAAGTCAACTTAGATGATAAAAATAATAGTAACAAATAAGAACGTTGTACAGTTGTCAAAGTAATTTTAAGGTTAATATGAGCTTGTAGTAATAAAATTTATATAATTATTGTACGAGCTACGTCGTACATTTTGTAATTAGTATTTAGTACCATTAAAGCGCTTGACACATACAGTCGCGTTTGATTGCACCCCGGGTACTCCTGACAGTAATATACATATCGCGTATTGACACAGTCTGCTCGCGACCCTGACATTGGTCCTTCGACGAACCTGGACCTCGCGCCGGGTGGATTACAGTGACATTTGCATATACTTTTTTTTTAATTAGTGACATTTACATATATACAATTGACATAGTTAGTGTAAGTTTAAAATATACAATAGTGACATAAGTGCTATAAAGTGTTTACAGTGATTAAAGTGATATTCTGACATCATAAGCCTTGCACTGGCTTATTAAGGGCTTTGCA
>DWAJ01003135.1:0-15494 GCA_018238005.1 Eurema mandarina
TAGTAGGAGAAAGCTGGACCTCATTGGCTGGAAATAGAAAGCAATGGAAGGAACTGGAGGAGGCCTATACCCGGAAGGGGCCATAACACAACATTTATTTAAATACGAAATTTTTTAAAACTATTGTAACTGTTTTGTTGAGTTATGGATAAATAAAGGCTTATTATTATTATTATTATTAAGCAGTCTTTAAAGTCCGGATTATTCAGTTTACAAAGAATATTGCTACTCTAGGAAGTATTTTTTGCTGATACAGTAAATTCTCAGTCCTTTGATTCGTTTTGAAAATAACTAGTTTGCGAATAGTAGCTCTTACACATATACACTAAACAAAAGTCTGCTAAAAATGATGTCAATGACAGAAAAACAAAATTAAATCAAATACTCAAATATTTGAATAATACATACACATATATTTTTTTCAAAAAGACAGTTTGGGATATATCTTAGTTACATATACGTAGAACAATAAGTTATTGAAGTAAAGTCAGTTCAAAATAGAATGTCATTTATGATTGCTATGAATATATAAGCTATGTAATAACCTTAGTAACACACAAAATTTTAAGTTAGTAGTTAAGGTTATTTGAATATAAAACAAATAATAATTCATTTTTGACTTCTTACCTTCCTGGTCCATCGTCTCAACCCTGGCTGACCACTTTGCATGAGTTTGGGGTAGAAGAATGTATTGGTTGCATATGCTTTTGGCAAATCCTTCTTCTCCTCACACCGCTGCATCAGCAGATTCATGTAGAAGTTGATCACCTCATCGTTCAGCCAGTTCAGATCATGTAAGGTTTGGAGATCTCGTCTAAATTGTAAGCACATATATAAATTTTCTAAATATGAAAATTTATCTAATTTTTATGATTTACAGAAACAGGTTAATCCTTTAAAAAATCATTTAAAAGGTTACTGCTTCTATTATTTGTGGAACAATTTATTAATTTGAGATTTTATAAAAAAAAAGCATATCATGTACTATGGAATTTAGTAACCGAGGAGGTGACTACTATCTTGAAATTGGTTAAAAATAAATTTCAACATATTCTATGCTCTTTGTAAAGAATTTTTCAAGACACTAAATTTCTCATTTGTCAAATGTAATAAAAATATACATTAGAGGTTTACCTTGTTATCCTTAAATTAAATTTCTCAATCAAAACTTGTCCTGGAGGGCCAGGACCTAAGGCCCGACTAACAAGTTTCTCTTGATCTGACGTTAACGGAGGCAATTCCACAACTGGCTGCTCCTCCTCTATAAAACTCTCAGCTAACACTAAATCATATTTTAACTTATTCCTTAAATGTGCTAAGTATTGTTCATGATTCACTTTAGATATAATATCAGACTCCCGTCGAGCATCCTTTAACTTTTCTTGGTTGTGTTTCTTCTTATTTTTATACTTTGCATCTAATTCTTGTAACCAGCTACTCGAAGTCACACCTTTATCTTTGAATGAATCACGTAATGAGTTGATTGGTTCTATTCTAATTGAGGAGGCAGTCGATGAATCTGATGGTATGACTTCTATTTCAGAATCTGACGAATTTATTGACGCTACTGTAATGGGATCATATTCCCGTTGTGGCTCATTAAACTTATCGTTCTTCACATCCTTTTCTATCCTGATAATTTCATTTAAAGAATTCCTTTGAGTTTTCTTTGTTAGTCTAAATGCTGCAGATTCATCAGCTAAATTAACAATATCAATTAGCTTTTTACTTTGTACTGGTCTATTTGAAGTATGACTTTTAATTAGTTCCATATAATCATTTTTAGCTTGCATATTAAATAGTTTTGATAAAGTAGCATCAGTGTTGCCGTTTAAGCTAAAACAATTCTTTGACCGAGGGTTGCTAGATGATCTCTCTTTTACCCAGTTAGGTAAGGAGCCAGTAGGGTTTCTTTTATATGTTTTTGTGATTCCTGTATTATTTCTAAGGACACTGTACGTTTTTGGAGATGTAGTAGCATTTCTGGCATTGATTTTTTTATACAATTGATATTTAACTCCGCCACTATCTACCAAACTGGTGACGTCTGTATTTTTGCTAGTAAAGAATTTATAGGGCTTGGGTGGGAGTGGTGTTGTAATTCGTTTGACAAAAACAACATCTTGGTTGTCATTCTCATCATCTAAATCCACATACAATTTTGGTGGGTTCTTTTCCGGTTTTGTTTCTACTAAAGTAACCTATAAACAAAACATTAATCTATACTAATATTATTAAGAAGTTATTATGTCCAATCAGATTATTTGGTACTTTTTATTTTTTATTAATCTATACTAATATTATAAAAAAGTAGTTTCTGTGTTTGTTGAATTGTAAGAGGTAATCCCGTGATCTACTAAACCAATTATTACAATTCTTTCACCAATAGAAAGCTACATTATTGCTGAGTGTCATAGGCTATATAAAAATCCGAATAGGATAATAACATTTTCCCCAAGAAGTGGGTGGGTCAGCTAGTTAACAATAAAATTAAAATAGGTGATCATTTTATCTGATGTGTTTTAATAATCAATACTATTATTAGTATTGATAGGTATTTAACACATTCATGAAATTAACTAAATCTGTTATGTGGATATGTGTTGAACATTTGGTAAGCTCAGTCAATAGGATAATGTGCAATCAAGTGGAGGAAGATAATGCTTCTTATTATATCAGTATACAAGCTGTGCACTGGTTTTACCCGTTAATGCCCATATTAAACAAAAACCTCCTTAAATCACTCTATATGATAAGAGTTACATAAAAATTAGTTGTATACTTTTAAAGATTTAAGCATACATAGGGACAGATAGGCGAAAACCACTTTGTTTTATACTACAATGATATTACCTCATTATCATCATCATCATCATCTTCATCGTCAAGCACCACTGCCCGGACAAGAGGAATGGGAGTGTGCATTCTAGGTTTTCTAATTGGGGTAAAAGTTCCATTCTGCTTTCCAACCAACTTAATCGGAACTGTTCTTACCCTGTTCTCTTTATTTAAACATTCATAGGGTGTGGACGTACTGGGTCCACTTTCTATTTCTATTGGAACGTATCTTACATTCTTAAATTGCTTCTCTTCTACATTATCTGTAATTCAGATTACATACATTTGTACACATTCACTTGTTAAGATATAACCTATATTCACTAAGTGAAAGTAATGTGATACCTTTGGAAGACATGGTTTCTGGATAAATTGTCTTCTTCATTTGTTTAAGTCTCTTTGGGCTTTCATCATCGGAAGAATAATCATCATATTCCGACCTAAAACATGATAATAAGCTTATACTCTTTAAAACAATTATACGACATGTTTTTATTCAACTTACTTCCAAAGCCTGGAAGCTACCGATATGGGAATTTTTAACATTTTCCAGTCCGCAGCAATAAAATTCACAAAATTTGCAACAACTTTGCCGCCATAACTAAAACGTAATGTTGTAAACAAGAAGTGTCAAAACCATACCTTTGTCGTTTTACATTAGGCTTGATTTCCTCATTATCTTCATTCCAGCCCAGTAAACCACGGATGCGAGTCAAGATGGAATTCATTTTTAATGTATTAGCTCGCCCATCACACTGAAATAACCAACAGATCTATGAAAACAGTTAAAACAATACAGCCACAAGCCGATTTCTATGACAGCAGTACAAATGTCTTACTGCGACAGACCGACACTCGATAGACTTCATATTATTCATTTTTATAACAGATTAAAAATTAGCGAAGAAGTTAGAACTTGAGGACGATTATAAATCCAAACCAATGTTATATGTTACAAGGCGTTGTTTTTTAAAACAAATATTTTCTTTAATTTTATATCAACATATCGCGTAGTGTTTATAAAATTAGTATATAGGTATCTACATAAAATATGTATACTATTACTTTATTAAATAAACAACTTAACTAAAAAAGGATCGTGGTTCGTTCGTTGTGTGGGATTATCTTTTTTCTATTGTGACTTGTTAACTTATCTGTATTTATATTACTTCTATGGTCGCAATTCGCATGGCGGCAAAATCAATTTTCTTATTTTGCTAAGCTTTTGACATGCTATTAATTTTATCTAATATCTTTTCTAACCTATTATAATTAACAATTATCGCAAAACTTGTTATAGTAAAAATTTTGTAATTGTTTTATTATTTAAAAATGTTACAACCAGTTATGCATATTTTGAGTCAAAAGAGGATAATATTAGCTAGTGGATCCCCACGACGAAAAGAACTTATTGAAAACATAGTGAGTAAAACGTAGTGATTACATTCTCTTTGATAGTGAGATCCATTAGAAAAAATATTCGATTATTTTATTTCTTTAATAACGGAAACTATTATGTATGCGTTCTTTATTTCTTTAAGGGATTGAAAGTACAATTATGCCCGTCCACTTTTGAGGAAAACTTGGATCCAAACAATTTCAAAGATTTTAAAGATTTTGTAGAAGAGACTGCTCTCCAAAAAGTTTTAGAAGTGGAAAATCGGCTCAAGGCGGAGGGTAGTGCACCTGATGTTATTATTGGTGCAGACACTATGGTCACTCTTGATGGGGCTATGTTTGGAAAGCCAACATCTAAACAGGAGGCATTTGATATGTTGTCAAGGTAACATCATGTTCCTCCATCATCTTATAAAAAATAGATTGTTGATAAATACAAAGAATAATTGCAATACAAGAATATTTGATTAAGTTATACTGTTATTCACTTTATATAATACTAGCTGATCCATACCCACTTCGTTGGGCATAATGTTAATTGTCCTTTTCGGTTTTTTATATAGCCTATGACACTCAGCAATAATGTGGCTTTCTATCGGTGAAAGAATTTTAAAAATAGGTAATATTAGATCCCGAGATTACCCCTTATAATTTAACAAACAGACAAACATTACTTCTTTATAATATATAAGTATAGATAAAGCAAGAGTACGACTCTTAGAAAATTAAAAACACAATATTAAGCCGTGTACTTACCAATTATTTTTATTTTTCTAGGGTCTTTCTAGGGTATTACGTTGTACTTACTATATGTATGTTATTCGTTATATTTTCTTCGAGTTGCCACAACACAAGCTCTGCTTGGTTTGGGACTATATCACGGCAATGTTAAAATGCCTTGAAGTATTTATTTAATTATTTAAATACATATATTGAACATATTTTGTTTATTTTGAATTGAAATAGGATAATAAATGAATACACATTAAAATTCCAATCCTTGCAACAGCGCTATTTGCATACATTATAGTGCGTAGGAGACTTGCGAAACACGATTTTAGGTCAATATTATCCATACTAATATTATAAATGCGAAAGTAACTCTGTCTGTCTGTCTTTCTTTCCATCACGATAAAACTTCTGAACAGATTAGAACGAAATTTGGTACAAAGATAGTCTAAAGCCTTGGGAAGAAGTAAGGACATAGGCTACTTTTTTTTTAAATCAACCCCCAGAAGGTTGCGCGAGGTGTTGAAACTTTTTATAATTTTACGCTTTCACGACCAAACCGCTGTACCGATTGTAATGAAATTCGGTACACAGATGGTTTAGAGCCTTAGATAATACATAGGCTACTTTTTAACTGGAAAAAATAGGTCAAAGTTTATACTATAAATATGTAAAATAATTTACATATTTCGATTATTTATTATTCATTAAAATATTATATTCCGTTCGGATTTTCTTACTTCTAATTATAATGAACAGAAATAGACGGGAACGAAGTCGCGAACAAAGCTAGTCCTATATAAAGTTTACAATACTGCAATTTAAAAGCACTCAGACATGATATCCCGGAAAGGAACCCCTCGACCCGCCTATTATTTTAGTGAATCATACGATGTATTTGCTTCAACAATGAACACCGTTGCTATAGTATAGAGCTTTTGTATGGTATCATCGAACAACGAAATATATACCTAATCTTAATACATATAAATCACGTGTCACGTACTGTCCCCGTCGATTTATTTTTCCACTAGCTGTTGCTCGCGACTTCGTCCACGTTGATTTGTTTTTCCTATATTTCTTCGCTCCTATTAGTCGCAGCGAGAGTCGCAGAGAGAAAAAAGGTTTTTTCAATCCGAACCAGTAGTTCCTGAGATTAGCGCGTTTAAACAAACAAACAATCAAACAAACTCTTCAGCTTTATATATTAGTATAGATTATTTCTTCGCTCGGACTATTACTCGCAGCGTGATATTATGTAGCCTAAAGCCTTTCTCGATAAATGGTCTTATCAATAAAAAAATAATTTTACAATTCGAACCAGTTGCTCCTAGCTTTATAATATTAATAATAATAAGTACAGATTTATTAATAAATATAAGCATTAGATATTATAAGGAAATACGTATTGCTTTATGAACCGAAGCTTCCTCGTCGAAGCGACGTAGGCGCTCAATATGGACATTCATAAGACGACCAGTTTCTATTAAATTCTTGAACAATGAAGGAATTTTATCATTGCATATATGTTGGCCTATAAGGCTACTGATGGTCAGACGGATATGCGTCGTCTATAATAAGAAAGCTAGTAGCTATAGTTTGAAACTACATATATCTAAAAAAAATAAAAAAATCTATTAAATAAAATAAAATAACTTAAAAATCCTTCCAATATTATACATGTGTAAGTTTGCGAGAGTGTATGGATGTATGCTTGTTATTCTTTCACGTAAAAACGGCTGGACCGATTTATTTGAAATTTGGTATGTAGATAAGTAATACCCTGGATTAATACATAGGATACTTTGTATTGTTCCAGAAACGGGAACAACGTGGGGTAAAAACGCGGGGAACTGCTAGTCCATTATATTTTTGAATGTCATATCTTCCCGAAAAATAAAGAAAAATACATTAAAATATTTAGTATAAGTAAATATTGTTCCTGACATACATTTTAAAGTTGAGTTTGTTTTTCGACTCTTTCACTCAACTTAACTAAAGTTAGTACAATTCTTAAACAGGCCGATTATAAAACAAACAAGATAAAAAAGCCCATAAAAATTTTATGTTTTCAAGTAAACCACGAGATCTGTAACAATTATAAAAAAACGTATTTCAACTTTCGTTTAACAATTACGGTAAGTGTTTCACCGCCGATCGTAATATTTATCAAATTAAACATTAATAGTATTGCATCAGCTGATTTCTGTTAAGCGATTTCGAAATATCTCCGTAACCGTTATATTTATTTGTATGGGACATTTTTACGAAGGAGAGCTGAAATTCAGCAGTTAATTATCTATTCACAGCTCCAGCATATGCTGAGAACCCCTTTTGTAAAATCATATTGAATTAAATCTTAATAATAAATTGTATTGTGTAATATAATAATAATAATAATTTATTTATATTTCACAATAATTTTTCATTACTAAAAATAACAATACCAATAGAGTACGAGTTACAAATTCGATCAAAGCTTGAATCTGCAGACCTACACTAAGTTAGCTTGTGTCGTAGGCCTGCAACCCTTCCTTTGACAAATAAAATTATTATACGTCTCATTATAATATTTTTATACGTCTATTGTGTGTGTGTGTGTGTGTGTGTGTTCTATATTATAAGTTGGTTATAGGTTATGTTCGTAAGCGTATCCAAGAAAGTACTTCGCCAAGATACACAAAAATACTTTTAAAAGCAGAAACTTAATTCTAGACATTAGCGCGATAAAACCGACTAATATGTACATTTGATAGATATAGTAAGGTCTGATTCGAAGGAATCAATTACGAAAATCATAAGACTTATTTTTAATAATTTCATAGAGTTTATTATACCGAAAAATAATAATAAACTCCGGCTTTTTACGGAAGATTAACTATCTAAAAAATTCATTTAATTCATAACAAAAGAATAAAAAACATACTTTTTCTCGCTTGACAAACTTTACATATGTTTTTAGGGTCTTTGAGTAAACTAAACAGTTTTAACAGCGTTATATTTTAAGAATATCATTCATAAAAATTAATGTATGTATTTCAAATTATAATTACCAAGAACACTTTCGTCGTGAACAGCCATGTTATGTTCCAGAATTTTCTAAAAGCTTCCTTTATAGAACGAGCCATCACAAATAAAACTTAAATTCTTAAATAGTACATTCACGATTCACATAAGCACATGTGTCAGAATTACTATGGAATTTCTTTTTTTTTTAATTTGAAATCTGTGGTTTAAAAAAATATTTTTTTATCTGTGCTCCTTCCCGCCAAAATGTGGACAGACTAACGCGCCAGAGAGATTTTTGAAAGTCTAACCAAGCACCGAGACCGTTGTGCATTGAAAATTAAAAGAGCTATACATTACTTTCTAACTTATTGTTATTTGATACGCACTCATAATTAACTAAATTTTAATTTGGTATAAGTTAACGGTTTGTTTATGTAATAGTGATATCTTAACATCGGGAGCCATTTATAGTAATTAATTTAAGAAGAAATTAAATTTTATTTACGGCAGAATTTAATTGAGTCGCCTTACACAACAGCATTCGTATATGATAAAATAACATAATATTCCGTTTCATTTTTGAGTCATTTTTCAGTCAAATATATAAGCAACTAGTCGCTCCCCGCGATTTTACCCGCGTAGTTCCGGTTCCCGGGGCAGTACCCGGATTAAAAGTATCCTATGTTTTAATCCAGGGTATCATCTATCTACAAACCAAATTTCAAATAAATTGGTCTAATCGTTTTGACGTGAATGAAAGATAAACATATAGACACTTTCCCATTTATAATATTATAGTATGGACGATAATCAAAATAACATGGCTTTATCTTTGTTGTACTTAGAACTTAGAAATAATTAAATTCTTTACATAGTATTTTATATTCATAAATTATATTAATTAAAAGATTTTAGAAATTCCTATTGTCTAATACACAGAAGTCAGAACCGATATTAAACGGCAACAAGGTGCATCACTAACAATAATACAGTCCGCTAGACTAGTGAATTCAAAAATAAAAAATTAGTAATAAAGTGACTCCCAAACAGTATTCCCGTCTTTTTTCTAAAACCCAAAGGGCCAAAACAAAGGATTTTAATCCTTTAACATATGGAAATGATAGTCCAAAAGATTAATTCTGAATTACTTCTAAAAGGACCAGTATATACCTACCTACGACAATTCTAAATCGCGCTATTAATATTTTTTTGAGACGGTATATAATTAACTTCGTCACGTAAGTTTTCAGCTTAATTATACAAACGTCGATTTTAATGAAGGCGAATGTTTTTGAAACGAAAGTGCGTTCGTAACTTCATTATTAAAATTTGAAAAACTGAAAAATATATCAGTGTAGTGACCGCTACTAATGCGCCGAGTTCTAAATCGCGCTTACATTTGTTAAAAAGAAATAGTATATTTTTCTTATTATTTTATATATATAGTCGCGTGTTTTTTTTAATATCTTTTTTTTATTAAGATAGGGGGCAAATGAGCAGGCGAGCCACCTGATGGAAAATGGTGCACACCGCCCATCAACACTCGACGAGTATATTGTATGTGTTAATGTAAAAATAAGATAATTGACAGATAATAATTTATTATTAATTTCAAAAAATCCTTCAACAAAAATTCTCTATGTAACATAGTAAAATATATGACATAGTTGACGATAGTTTTAAGGATTTTTTTTTTTGTAAAAGAATATTATAGCATGCCTTCAACATAATATTTGTTCAGACGGCAATATTTTCTCAAATCTATATCTATACTAATATATAAAGCTGAAGAGTTTGTTTGTTTGAACGCGCTAGTCTCAGGAACTACTGGTTCGAATTGAAAAATTCTTTTTTTATTGAATAGACAATTTATCGAGGAAGGCTTTAGGCTACATAACATCACGCTGCGACTAATAGGAGCGAAGAAATAATGGAAAAAGAATTCGACGGGGACGAAGTCGCGAGTAACGGCTAGTTTTATATAATTAGTTTAAATTGAATGTAGCATATGAATCTATTTCTCTCCAATTGGATAGTCGTGACGCGATCCTCATGCAATAAAGCGAACCTGTTTCTAACCGAACCGGTGTTATCAGTTAAAAAATAATTGCCACCATTAGATCACTCGCAAATTGGCGCGAAATAATTTATAGCAGTCTGTGGACTCGATTTTATTATTTATTATCTGTGTGCCGCGGTTTTAGCATTTATGCATCTATACTTATATTATAAAGCTGAAGAGTTTGTTTGTTTGAACGCGTTAATCTCAGGAATTACTGGTTCGAATTGAAAAATTCTTTTTTATTGGAAATAACATTTATTGAGGAGGGCTTTAGTCTGCATACCATCACAAAAGAAATCGACGGGGGCGAAGTCGGGAGCAACAGCTAGTTTATTATACACATAAACCTTTCTCTTGAATCACTGTATCTGATGAAAAAAAACTGTAATAAAATCGGTCGCTTAGTTTAACAGATTTAAGCATACATAGGGACAGACAGACAGCGGTTTTGTTACCGAGTTTGTTTTATACTATGTAATAAGTATTGAAGTAACGTTCCTTTTAAAGTTAACTTAGATAAGGTTTAAACCGCAAAGCACGAAATGTAATTTAAAGTTAGTGTAAAGTTAATATTAAGTTTTAGTTGTAATTTTAACTGCTTGAACACCTTTTTATGTTGTCTAATTTAAGTTCTGGAAGTTTACGGAGATGCATAAGATGCATATAAGTTTAAAGTAGTATTTTATAAGTACCACATTATGAAAGTTTTATTACATTGAAATAGACCACAGACTTATATAAAGCAAAATTATTTTTTTATTGTATAAAAGTATGCCCGGCGGTTAAACCTGCTGATTTCCCATGGCAATACCCAGATAAAATCCTATGAGTTAAACTGGACTCCAATCTACCCATCTGACAAATTTCACCAAAATCCATTTAGTAGTTTCGCATGAAAGAGTAACAAACTTTAGCGTTTACATTATAATGTAAGGATATTTCATTAAGCAAAGAATGATATCTAAAGCTATTAAGTTGTAACTGTATTTAAAAATGATCACTAATTAAATTGATAAAACTGGAATTTCTGCAATAAACTTTGACATTCGTCTCAATGCCGTTTCGTTACTCATAGCTATTGATTTGACGCTAACGAATGACTCACGGACGTAAAGCTCACAACGCCTTATTTGTTAAACATATGTAAAACTTGATTAAACTATATATAGCACGACACCAACATAACACCAAACTTGAACACACAAAAAAAGTTCGCCACCAAAAAGTTCGTATATCCAATAAATACGTATTCGAAACTTTTTTCTTATCTTGGCGAAGAAAAAAAAAAGCGAACTGTCAATTATGATTAAAGAACGTAAAATTCGAAATTCGAATCGGACGTTCGGTCCACGACGCGAGAGCCTGGCGACTGCATGATTCATTCAGTATAGAAGGAAAACAAAAAGTGAATTCGCGCATCTAACGCGACTTCATCTCGATTTCTCGCGCGAATTTCATCCTTATTCATACAACAGTAAGGACGAAAATAATTTGAACTACGTTGTGTATAGGTCCAAAAAAGTTATTTGAATTAAATAATTGCTTATAAATTATATGTAATAAACAAATCGTTCTTATAAACCAGGGGGAAAGAAATCTGGAGTACGTACATAAGCATCATATGATACGACATTGCAGCATTTAGCTTTATATAACTTTAATCTCGGCGTTTGGTTGCGAAGAATTAATATTTTTTTTATATGATAGGCATAGAATAATGGAATCTAGATTATAAAGCACACAAAGTGAAGCCATTTTAAAGTAGACAAATTTGTCTACTTCAACAGATCATATAGATAAAGGCAATATTAGTCACCACATGTAGTTTAATTTACCGAAATAAACGTTTAAAATGAAAAATAAAATAAATAAGCATTTCACTTTTCTCAGTACTTACAGTGTAATGGTAAGAAGGATATGTCGCAGATAGTGTATCTTCACAACGATCAAATTATGTTTCAAATCGATTTAGTAAATTCGGAGCTTTTAAAAAAAACGGGCAAACGAATATGATGGATCCCTACGATCCCTACGATCAGGATTTCGTAATTGGACATGGTCTAACGAATGTGTTGCCGGCTTTAATGAAAACAAACAATAAAATATTTTCTCATTTTATTCGTCTAGATATTATATATAATTAGGTAAGTGTAGCTAAGAAAATAAAAAGCCTAAGAAAATATCGGCTTGGTTTAAAAGCTTCCATAATATCACAATCAAAATGAATTACGGGGCATACGTCTGAGATAATATCTAGACATTAGCTGACTCAGAGACGTTATCCAGACACAGACTGGTCTGGATTTAGACCTTTAATCGTTTTAATAAAATAAACTTTTATTACGAGATATCATTGTTATAAATTTTATACATTACTATTATTAACTTAATAGTTTCAAACATATTTTATTAAGAAGGTATAGGCTACTAATTCAAAAATAATTGACCCTCTTTTATACTGAAATCGTCGAACTGTGTCTCTAATACGTAAGTCAAATCTAACACAGGGATATTATAGTAGTTTAGAACGATTAGGAGAAAGCAACGGTTATCGAATTTTTACTTTGGTTCCTGTATTTATTTCAATTGGATATTATCAATAAAAAAAATCTATATATTTACCTAAAATTATAAAGAAACAATTTCTAAAATTCAATTTCATAAAATATATAATAAGTTATACAACTATATTAAAACTTAAAAGTCAGTCTACACTGAATGACACTAGAAAATGCATCTCGTTTAATAATATTTCAATTTTCCGGAATGGATAATGCAGTACAAATAATTGAGAAATATCGAGAAATAATTTCTAATTTTATTCTATCGTTTTTATTCTAATTTTATTCGTTCGTTGGCTTGTTGATTGTTTATGTTATTTATATTATAGTCTTGTTTCATGTGAAAAATAACTTTTCTTTAAAACATGTAAGTGGACATCACCGAGAAGTAATTTCTTCCAGACAACTGTATGAAGAAAACAACACAAACATTTGTCGTAAAATATGTTTGTATGCACACAAAAACTACAGAATAGATTTGACTTTAAGCTTATTGAAGCGAGCGAAAACTATACAAATAATATTGTGGGGCCGGTTAGTTTAAAAAAACCCTCAATTCATTACGTAAAAATATAAATTTAAAATAGCAAGCAGTCTTCCAATATTGACTTTCTCAGTCAGTGTTTTCGGCTAGTTTCTAAGATGACATGTGATTTTCAATAACCACTTTCTATTTCAACTATGACTGTTCATTTGTATTTTTTCAATCTGTCATATAGATTTTACGTGACAAAATGCTTTTTCAAACATGTTTGTTATTTAAGTGCAATCTAATATGACATAGATTTTTTTTAATAATCTGTTTAATAAAAAGTGGAGAAATTAAGTATTTGATAAAAGCGCCATCTATTGGAAGATGGTGTTACTACAGTAATGTTTGATTTTATCATGATGATTGATATTTTGAGTTGGAGGGCGCGTAAGATGCGTATGAGTCTTGTATAAAAATCTGATCAAGATGTTGATCACCAACCACTTGATCAACAATTACCGATAATATGATGATAAGATTGTGTTTCTGTTTCTGTAGTAATATTAAAATATATAATATGATCTGATTGATGAGCTATTTATCATTATGCTATAGTTCATAGCTTTGAAAACATGGACATTTTTTAGACACCTAGAGGCTAGAACCTTTTTTTTTTTCACGGTGTAACTCCTGTTACGGATACAGCGTCCTCTTCGGGGGTCGCACTTCAAACCTCTACTTATATCGATATCGAATTACAGATATATATATTTGAATTTGGAACTGTACATACCCGATGTGACGTAGAGACGTGCGCGAGCTGCGCCGGCGCAGGCCGCTCGTCGCTCGACTCGTCGCCCGACCGCTCGCCCGTGAACACTGAGTCATGCGACACGGAGAGACCGCTGCCGTACGCGCCCTCTCTATTATCAAAATTAATATTTAATTCATATACAGTATTTGGTATAGGCTATAATAATATAATATTTCACATATTGGTTAAGTTTAATATAAAAGCTTTATCGTATTTTTGAATCGTATTGATATCAATTATTATGCTAATAAGTATATTATGTTGTGTTACTATAGTAGTACAAAATCTTTCAAAACAATCTTGTCATATTCTTGGGGTATTATTATAATAAATTACTAAGCGTTGAAACGTTGTACGTAAAAAAAATTCTAGAAAATAATTTTTCCAATAAATTTTCAATAGAATGTAAAAAAGATCTCTAGAATTTTTTACGTACCACGTTTCAACGTTGCAAATACAATATAATTTTAATATCAAAACTTATATCGTCGTTAATTATCGTCACTACACATACAAACAATTAGTACATTAATAAGGTAAATAGCTCGAGCCTTACTTCCTCCTAGCCTGTCGGTCAGCATCCAGCAGTTCACTGGTAGAACTGCTCTTGGGGTCTGGTGAGGAGTCCACGCGGCTGCGACGCTTGAACATACGCCGCAAACCGCGCAGAAACCGCCCTGTGCGGCCTTCGCCTGGAATAACATATTTAAGAAATATATAATGAATTGTCGCCATCAGAAATGAATAGCTCTGAACGGGTGAAAATAAGTAGATGTCTTTACAATGTTTTGGTTTTTACCTAAATTTGGGCCTAGTATCTTTAAATAAGAGCTTGCGCTGAGTTTAAGCGCCAGTTTATTATTTTTTATTATAATCGTCAGTTTTTATCACGGTGTTATCATAAAATTTAAAACTTTGTTCACTCACGTATTGTAGCAAAAAAACCAACGTTCCCTTTTATCTTTTATTATTAACTACATCTAATGAACGATATTATTAACTTATGTCAATAAATGTTTATCATGGTACTTTCATTACGATTGGCTACTTTCGAGTATTGGCCATTACCACGATTGTTGGCCATTACCATGAATGTTGGTCATTACCATGAATGTTGGCCATTACCATGAGTGTTGGCCACTTACCATGAGTGTTGGTGTCGGCGTGCGGCGGTCGGTAAGGCGGCTCCAGGGAGCCTTCGCGCACGCACGACATCAGCCCCGCGCCGCCGCCCGACATCCGCACTGCCTGTAAATACATATTTAACATTAATAAATTCCGGAAACACACTCGTGACACCTCTTGTATTGCTAATGGCACAGGTGAATGCCTAACATCAGCTTAGCCACTATTGGTAAAAAAAAAGACCTATGGCACTCTGAGACCGCGATAAAGCTATTACATAGTATTTTTTTCAACTTAAGAAATTATATATTTATTTCATTTATGGAGTATTTTTTTCTTTGATATTAATTCAAGTTACACTTTGAGGATGGTGATCGATAATAAAACTAAAAAGTATCACCATTGTGCCGGTCGGAGTGGGGGGTGTTAGGAATTTTTGCGTTACGGAATTTCTGGATTCGGTCTCCACACATAGATTAAAAAATA
>DWAJ01003136.1:0-15493 GCA_018238005.1 Eurema mandarina
TCTGCGAGTTCAACGTGATTCTTTAAATTGCCATAACTTTTTTATTTATCAACCGATTGACTAAAATAAACACTAAATGCTAAGTGAAGCTAACCACAGTATATCATTGAAAACCCCATCTAGATAGAATAAGCCGTTTCTGAGATTAGCGTGCACAAACAAACAGACAAAAATTTCAAAAATCATTGTTCTGGGTTCTATTGCGTTAATAAAGGTCTCCTATAATATTTTTTCTCAATTATCTTCCATGTACAGACAGCGACTCGTTAGACTTTTATTATATGTATAGATGTATAGACACTTCGTTAAAACATTATGTACAGATATTTAATATAGTAAAAAAAATAATTTCAGACAACGCGATTTTTTTTCGGAACGTATCCCTCGAGCAAAGCAGGTTATGACTGTAGTTAGTTAAAATACTATAATATAAATATACAAATATCTATATTTGACATAAACATTACGTTAGTTGCGATACCCACCTGTTTATATGTGGCTACATCCATCGAAAGCTTAGCTGTGCGTGTGTGAGTGAATATCTGTGTGCACTTACATTGTACGCGTGTATGTGTATGTATACATGTGTGCGTACGCGCAGAGATCTCAAACCTTTCCGTCTTGTGTTATTTATTAATTTATTTAATATTGAAAAAATATTTTGTGCGTAAATTAAAACCAGGCGATAAAATAATTAATATTAAATAAAGCGTTTTTACATATTCGGGTTGTCTGGAAGAAATCACTTCCAAGTAATATGGCCGCTCTTTAAAACTGAGTTCACTAATTATATTTTCTTGTAAGGTTCTTTCGAGTCAAAACGTGTACATAATAATAACAAAAGCAATATTATTGTTATTAAAAATAAACGTGTATATGATAAAAAGCAAACCATAATATATAAATAATTACTAAAAATAGATATATATAGCTAGCAACCTTTTGACCATATTTTTTACACTTTATATATTAAAATATTTTGTCAACTACATATAAAGCTAGCTCTTAACAAAACTGCACTACACTTTTATAATATAAAACATTATAATTATTCAACAATCACTCTATTTGAATTATAATTAAAAATACTCTGACCAAATTATTTTAACTTCAATGAAGCGACATAACCGTTCATACCATTTCTAATTCTTGATGAACATATATGTAACATATTATTATATCAAATAAAAAATGTTTAATTATGAAAAAAAAAACTTTTAAAACACCAAAAAGGTTACTAAAGTCCCACCTCTTTAGAAATGCTTCATATGTAAAAAAAAAAATTAAAAACATACAGCAAAAAGGTTGCCAGCTTCCGACCTATAGGACCTCTTTATGAATGTTTGTTTGTCTTACCGACGGAAAGGCAGCGAGAATGTCACACGTCTACTTAGCATGCCATGCAGTTAGCTACACCGTCTGTCGAGCCTTACCTGTAAACAAATACATCGTCATTAGTTATAAAAATACACAATTTGTATAGCTTAGAACAACTTGTTCTATAAATATTAATCGGTCGAGTAGTTTTGGTGTGAAAGCGTAACAAACTGAATGTGATCGAATGAATGAATCGCCAAAACTCTAAAATAATTATCGAAATCGGGTCAGCTGTTCGAGACATGCTCTAAGCAAAAGATTTGACGATTCATCTCTATATTATGTTACTAATATTATAAATATTTATTACACACATGCAAAAATTACTGGATCGATCATCTAGAAATTTTGTACACAATATGTGTAGTTGAAAGTATCTTAACATAGACTACATTTTTGATATCAAAAAATTATCTCTATGAAAATAAATCAAATACCAACACTGCTACCTAAGCGCCATCTCGTAGCAATGACGTAATGATCTGAGATTTTTATTCAAGTGGAGCGAAGCCACATGTAGAAGCTAGTATTCTATAAATAAGTGTCATGACATGGTGACAATGTAATCATATTAGTATTTTCAAAAACAGCGAACACCAATTCAACAATTTTTTTTACACAAAGGCCGCACGTTAGACCAATATAATATTAAAATTAACACTTTGGTTAAAGCTGTTCAATTGTGGAACGCTTTACCGGTACATATACGGAAAGCGCAGTCTGTCATCTTTTAAAGCTCATCTAAAAAGTCACTACCATCACTCTAATACTACTTAAGTCTAAGTTAAACTAACTATTCTTTTTATTATTTTCCTATTTTATGTAAAGATGTCATTATAGTGTGTGTGTGTTTTTTTTGTATACACTGCCTTACTACTTTCATGTACTTCTTTATTAAAGGTTGCTTGGAAGAGATCGCTGCCAAGCGATAAAGCCGCCATTTGTATGTATATTTCTTTTTTTCATGCATCTTCTGTGTTATATTTTAATAATAATAATAAAATCTTTATTAATACTAAAAATAACACAATGATTACAAATTTTAGTATCATGGCTATGAGTACATAAAGACCCTGACTTCTAAACTAGGTAAAAACCTGTATCTTAGAAGTCAGTGCACCTTCTGATCATATTTATATTAATGTGTATACAATAAAGTGTAAAAAAAATAAATAAATATATAAATTTCGTCAGACTTATATGCTATACCTACCAATGACAACTCGTATTTAAGGGCTAGAGAGAGATAAGATGACGATTGTCGTTTTAAATGTGTTAATATACTGTTCTCTACAGAACAAAGGCTTTAAAGGAATCCCAAGCAGACACTTGACGCTCACCTTTGACGTTCCGGTGTGTTCACCATTACAAAGTTAAATAAAAAATGTCGACGCTTTTAAAGAGTTTTTGTTCTATATATTATACTTGCTTCCCGTTCCCGAGGCAATAACGAGTTAAAAAGTATCCAATGTTTTAATCTATCAACAAACAAAATTTCAACTACATCGGTCCAGCCGTTTTGTCGTTAAATTAAGACAAACATACAAAAAAGTCTGTAAAAGATAAATGGGAATTTATAATGGATGATATTATGGATGTATAAAATGTATGATCTTAATTGAGAACGTTGTTTTGAGAAAAATAATTACTCCGGAAAAGGAAAACCACTCGGCATGATGTTTCCAAAGTATATTTTGGATCATATATTTACGTATAAAAATGTAAACACACTACAAAATTTACACGACGAGACAGTAAAAATCATAACCTTAAAAAAATTCAAGCAACTCGGTAACCCCACTAAGCCCGTTATTCTCAAAAGCTTTCCCTTTTATTTTCGCCGAGATGACTCTTACTCAAATTTAAGGTTATAATGAAGGACTGCGCTAAAAGACCCTCGGTCTTGATCCTACGCGACGCAAAACACTTTGATGTTTGCTATTATAAGGTACCTATATTATAAGGTAAAGTAAAAGTGTCTTTTCCTTCTTTAATTACACATTTTTTAAGCTAAGGCATTCTAAATGAAGTAAATTTGAAAATCAAGACTGTCTATATGTCGGTAACAGGTTAACAGCACATTCTTAAACTCGATGACACGCACACAAGCCCACCGAAATAGTTGCTGCTATAAGAACTTTACCTTATAAATGTGGACACATAGATATCTACGAAAAACATATCATCTGAGTAAGTAGACAAAAGCTTCAACTTGTGTGCTCATAATATTGCCGTCCTAGGTGTTATTATTCTGCCTGGCACAAAGCACAACCAACCTCTTCCGTTACGTAAAATTGACACACTTCAACTGACAAGCACAAGAAGCCTCTATCGTAGGAACTTGGCAGGAATATTGCAGCTACTTGGCAAGATCCTGTATAATCTACCTCATTGCATTTAGGGCGATTTTTATTAAATTTCGCATTGTTATCTGTATACGTATGCGGAATACATTTGTCTTCACCGATATCAAAATTATCTAAATCTATGGAGGTGAGTAGACTTAATATTTTTCTCCCAAGATTTATTAGCTAGAACAGAGATTGACAAAAATTACTGTATTTTCAACTGGTTTTCTTAACTGGATACTTGAACTACATACCTCAATTTTGATTTGGTAAACCATTTTTCTAGGGTTTTTATTTCAAATTTGAAAGTCAAAGTTAAAGTATCTTTGTTCAACTAGGCTACATATAGTAACACTTTTGAATCGTTGTGGTATTACAAAACATTTCCCTCCTTATCTGGTAATAGCATTCAATTTCAAACCGAAAATTTTAAGTTTACGTCAGTTATTATTTAATTCTTAACATTAAAAAAATTATAACACATCTTCCCTGTTACGTAATATTAATATACCTCATCCTAAAAGCACACAAAGTTTCTATCACGTAAGAGCTTGGCAGGAAGATCGCAACCCCTTGGCAAGGTTCTGTATACTCTTCTTGATTGTATACCGGGACAATTTTATTGGATTCTAGAATTTATGGCTGCTTCGTACTACGTGTCCGCATTGTTCGTTTAGGTATTGGCTATTTTTCCTTTTAAAATCAACGTCGTAGGTGAGACGCTGTTGTAAATGCACGTTCGACATTACAAAAATATTTTAACGCTACAATATTTCACTGCGTGGATTGGTGTTTCCTAAATTTGAAAATTACTTATAATATTATGATTATTTCTACTTTTTGTCACGACACTTACGTATTATTTTGGATCAAAAGTCATACCAGTTAATTTGTTAAACCACCGTAAACTCCAGAACGGCTTGACCCGTTTCAGTCAGTCTCAGTTTCAGTTTCAGTCTTAACGTTTTAAGTCAAAGGCAAATATATTAGACACACTTTTAAAACTACATGGCTCAAAAGAAAGCTTCTATAGAAAAGAAACGAAAAGAAACTAATAGTAAAAAGAACCATAGTAATTAATGTAGATAGCAAGAACAACTATTACAATAATATTCATAAATAAAAAACAACCTCATACTTGTAACTTGACAGAATTTCCAAACCAATCTATACTAATACATAAAGCTGAAGAGTTTATTTGCTTGTTTGAACGCGCTAATCTCAGGATCTACCGGTTCGAATTGAAAAATTATTTTTTATTGAATAGAGAATTTATCGAGGAAGGCTTAAGGCTACATAACATCACGCTGCGACTAAAAGGAGCGAAGATATAATGGAAAAACAAATCAACGGGGACGAAGTCGCGAGCAACAGCCAGTAACTAATAAAACTAGCCAATTTTACGCCAACCAAACTCCGGGTTTAAACTAGTTTCGAATAATAAAGAAAAACACTGACTAAAGTCGACTTAGAAGCCATTTTCCTAACAGCGAAACAACAATAAGCTTAGGAAGGTAGACAAAAGCTTTCATTCCGTACAAATGTCACACGACGAACAATGTAACACTTGCCGCGAAGTTCAGTTGAAGACTTATCTTATATTTCAAACTTGCAAAGACTACTTAAATGATTTCTTAGTTTGTGTAGATATTTGTTAAATAAATATAAATAGAATTTAAGCTGTAAAGAACTACAGGTTATTCTATTTCGGTATATAATCTTAAAAATTGTGGAAGAGTCAATCGTAACATAAATTTAAAATTATGCTTATTTATTTATTAGTACGCTTTATTAGACAGATCTAATTATTTTTATAGTTTTTTTAACAAAAAGAAGTGAAAGGCAAGGAGTACCACGCATCTGTACGCCCATGTCGGCTCAATGAGAAATGAATGAATGAATATTTATGGACAACACTTATAACTCGAGATCGGCAAGACCAATTTTCATGGTTTTTGGTTCGTGGGGTTTTGTCCCCGCCCCGAATAGCAGACTATGTCCTAAAAATAATGAAAACTTTATAAGGGGGGTTCATAAGAAAGTAAGTAAGTTCATATGAAAGTCCGCGCGGACGGAGTCGGGCAACAGGTAGTATACATCTCTTAAAAGTAATATAATTAAATTCATTTTTTATATTATTTATTTGTAATATAAAAAATAAATAATGCACTCTAAATAACGCAATGTTGAAAAATGTACCAGGCTATCATGAATAAGCAGGAGCTTTAACGTGAAATCCCGAAGCGCGATACTAGCAAATTGGCTCTCAAGCGCCCTACAAGCGAACGACTCTTGTGAACGACACTGAACGAACATTAATAAATGGGAAACATTTTTAAATCGCTCATTTGGAGTAACGAGCAAAATATTTTAGCGCCAACCTTATTGAAAATTGTGATACATAGTTAGTAAAGTTAGTTAAATAGCTTTGCCATTTTGATCTATTTTATGTTTTAAATGTAAATAATATATAATAATAACGATGTAAGAATAGGTTATAATTCCTAATAATATAAGCAAACCTGAAACACGAACATATGATGAATAGTGGTAATCGTGGCCCATGAATCCTCTTCCCTTTCCCTTGGAGCTTGACAGTTCTGGAGTGTGTACACATTTTTAAAAGGTCGGCAGTCTTAAAAAATGTATAGGCTCTCTTATTAAAGCACCCTAAATCGTTATTTGAAATATTTGTACTAATTCAATAGATATTTCAATAAATCGTATATTGAAAGGGCGAAATCAAATACTATATTTAGACATTTTGAGCATTAACTTTTTCTGTACTTACTCTTTTTCTTTCGCCAACTTCACAAACAAATAAATACTAGACTATAAATTGTATGGAGTTACGCAATCTCGAAACGTTCGTGCAAACCCTAACTTCATCGTACATTGACCGCTTACAAAGAGTAAATATAATCAATGCCTGACCCAATCAAGCGATGTATTGGATCGTTGTATCGTCGACCCCTTTATTCATATAATGGTGAAAACTGAGAGCAAATTTCACATACTTCACATCTAATTTATAAGAAAAGGCGAATGTGGAAAAAGACAACAAGATTGGTCAAATTTTGTCAAAATAAAATCGTACAAAAATGTCAAAAAACTAATAACTACTTAAAAAGTTCTAATTATTTCCGGTTCATATTTAATTCCACTTTATACGAAATACGCACATAAAAAATATAACATTAAATCGTGTTGCACTGGGACGACAATTGGGCAAAAAAGCTATCATCATATTTTCCAATATATTGAATAGCTATTGCCCATGGCTTCGCTCGTATTAAATCAGTTAATAAATAAAAACTAATATCGGAAATTGAAAGTAATCTATGTTCATTCTGATATCTCCAAGAACATGTGAACAAAATTTCACGATTATCGGTATCATAGTTTTAAAAGACATCCGTACATTCAAGTTCATAATCTTAATATAGGTATATAAATCTCGTGTCACAATGTTCGTCCTCAATGGACTCCTAAACCACTTAACCGATTATAATAAAATTCGTACACCCTGTGTAGTTCGATCCAACTTAAGATTTAGGATAGCTTACACCCCAGTATTGCCCTGGGATCGGGAACTACGCGGGTAAAACCGCGGGACACAGCTAGTATAAGTATAAGGATCAGTAGTATGACTAGACAGACCAGATATTATTGTGACCTTTAGTTAGCGTCTGCACTCGAGTTACAATTCTTGTATTCTATACTGAAAGATAGTTTATTGATTGATGAATACGATTTCATTGTGAGAAAGTCTCTTTTGTAAATATAATTGAATGTCGATTCGATCGTGTGAACAAAAATAATTGATTTTCAGTCCCTTTGAGTTTTATACACGTTAGATGAACACAAATCTTTGTGTGTATGTACGTACATATTAATGTCTCTTTATTTAAAAAAAGCTTAAAGCGTATTCTCTTTAAAGTTGCATATCCTTACTATGTTTTTTACGTCTTCACGCAAAAACTACTGGACCGAATATCATGAAATTTGTAACACATACTCTTGGTACCTCGAATGACCGTAGGCTATTTTTAATTTCAAATGTCTATTTGAATGATTCAATGAATGCAGAGCCGTGGGTAAAAGATAGTGAGAATCATTTAAGGCCATGTAGTTTTCTCAGCAGTTACCATAACTATTCTTCTATGTAAAGCTATATATAGCCTTAATGCAGCTTAATACAAAAATAATATATGTATATTATTTAATAAGTTAAAGTTTAAAACAACTAAAACATTCAACCATGTACAACGACATCTAAATACACACAAGATAACGAAACACAATGTTTTTTAAATTCCAAAAACGCCTACTTCAACCACGACGCAATCAAGCGCACTGTTTGCTTTTCAATATAAATGATTTGTTTACTCTGTGGCGCAGCAAAGCATACAGATAACTAATTACTATTTGCTCACATTTACCACAGATTATTTAGGGTTTTTAATTTCGTTCAGAAATGTGAATCTTGTAAATTTCTAGAACATGATTTGCCCGAAAACTCATTTGCGTAACTAGTATACATTCTTCTACTTATAATTATTATTCCTTTCTAAATTCTAAGATATTAATTCTTATTTAATCATACTTCATTAATTAATATAAAAGGAAGGATTACTGAAATTAGATCCGTTGTTATTAATTAACTTACGTTGTTAGGTTGCGATCATTTTAAATAAATATTTTTTTATAAACAGTGAACAAAACAAAGCTACAACTACCAGGCTCCCATCAATAACAGGAGGCTCTGCTTAGAATGCATTTGACAACACTGTCGCACATTGTTGAACGTTATTATTTTCTGCAAAATTCTATATAAAAACACTCCACGTAAACCTTCCATATATATCATACAAGGAAACATCTTCATGTATTTAAAACTAGCTGCTGCTCGCGACTTCGTCCCCGTCGGATCTATTTCTATTATTATGTTATAGTGAGTCAATCTTAGAAGATAAGATATATACTGTCGCGGACTTTTTTTTAGATCATTTAAAGAGGAATAATTCTTTCATACATATTATTTTTGTATCTTGAACCGTTTTCGCAGCGCTTGCAAAGGAAGCTCTCAAATATGAATAATTTTCCCCGTTTTTTCCATATTTTCCATTATATCTTCGCTCCTATTAGTCACAGCGTAATGTTATGTAGCCTAAAGCCTTCCTCGATATATGGTCAATTCAATAAAAAAATAATTTTTCAATTCGAAACAGTAGATCCTGAGATTAGCGCGTTCAAACAAACAAACAAACAAACAAACAAACTCTTCAGCTTTATATATTATTAGTATTAGTATTAGTATTAGTATAGATATAAATTAATAAAAAAGGTACATATTTTTTTTCATATCTATTACTTAATATGAATGAAGTCGACCATAATAAAAATTATACATTTAAATTTAAAACATGGATACATACAGTTCATCTACATCGCAACAAAGTACCAGGCTAGCATCAATTACGAGAGGTTACAATGCACTTGTCAACATTGTTTGTTACACGAACCCTATTTGCTGGAAAATTCCTTCACAGAATGTTATATACCCTGAGTCTCGGGAGACTGAATTTTCTATTTATAATAATAATGCTTGGCAACATCTCGGGTTCTTGAACCTCTCGGGTTGCCACGACAACCGCTCTAATTGTATTATTAAGAAGAAATTGAAGCGTCTTTATAAAATGGATTATTTCATATTTACGTACTTAGTATACACAAAAAAATAAAATATAGATGGTTTTTTAATTAAAAATATCGTCTGTTAAATTGGTAAGGGATTTAATATCTAAATTGTACAATAAAATTATTAAAGTCATTAAGAAAACCGCGATTTTGCTTGTTTTTTAGTCTAGTCAGACTTAAACTATTTGTCTTAAGAAATAAATCGTTATAATAAACAAAACCGAATAACTTATTTAATTAAATGTAAATTTTAATACACGGACGAACATACATATAATATAGACCAAATTAAATAAAAATAATTAATATTATTTATTTATAAAACACTTGAAAACATAGTAATATCTAAGTTCGTATCAAGTTACCAGGACACCAGCAGGCTACGAGAGGTGTTTCAAAATCAAGAACATAGCACGAAGTCTATTTGCATAGGAAATTCTTCAGCAATCCCCGGTGCCTAGACAAGGGGATTCGGAATTTCCCATTTCACTACTAATGGTTGCAATACAGCTGCAATTCTCTGGAAATTTCCATTTTGAATGTCCATTTATAATGAGATCTTTTAACGTTTAATGTGTTTTTTTTACGGTATACGTTTCTGTTAAAAAATATTGCTTCTAATTAAATCGGCAGTCAAATCTTTTCCTTGTAAGATTATTAAACATATCGTGCATACCTAATTATTTTTAATTTTTGTAAATGTTTAAATATTTTGCTATTTTATTTATCTGTACAACAAATAACAGCGAAATCTATATCATACTTTCTTTATAATTTATACACTTACAAACTATCGCATTTTTTATTCAGAATAAAAAAATAATTTCATTTCATAACACTAGTAAAATATTGCGCCTTGCCCCAGCTTAACACAGATGAAGTGAACTTTTCTTTAAAATTATTGTCTGCTCTTTATAAAATAGATGTAAGTGCTATACAAATATCTTAATAAACCTTATTAAACCTCCAGCGGAAGGCAGTCAGTGAAATATTTGAACGAACTTCATAACGCGACAGAGGAAACACAGTAACAAATGTGTTCTGTTTAATGAAGCTTTAGTTGCCACGTGTAATAAGATCTTATATATAATCCTATATTTAGAAATGAAAATAAAATATATTTATTTAAAAAATTTTTCTTTTGTTTGGATTTAATAAAAATTAAAGAATAATTTTAAATAAATTGGCGTTCCAATAAAAAAAGAAAAAAATACAACTGTGTTATATTTTTGTTTAACCGTCATTATTTAAGTGTTAGAAACACCTCTGTTTGTTTAAAACAGAAATAGGTTGAATTTCCGTCTTTAGATTAATGCACATCGACTTTAAGAAAGAGACAATCAGCCAAATTCAGTTCCATAGAACTCCATATCTTTCCCACATTAGCTATCGGAGCATTCGGGTATCCTGCGAGTGAGATATCGCTTTATGAACCTGAAATTAGCCGTTGGTCTCTTTTTCTCTTAGTTTTAAAGCTTTTACTTACACATGTAAGACGCTTTGATTTATGAATTCAAATGTTTTGTTTGTAATAACAAGAAATAACAACATTACGTACATACCTACTAGAAAACACACTTTAAAAAACGAAATTTAAGTATAATTTTACCGTTATAAAAGTCGTAAAGGCAGAAGTTCGAACAATACCTTTTAATTTGAAAACTTGAAGCCGTTAATTTTAACAGTGGACGTGGAACGGAACGGTTAGTTTTTAGCTTCCATTACGTAACAGAAAGCCTTTTAGTTTTACTCGAATGTTTGAATTTGTACTGAAATCCCCTACTGCAATAGAAAAAAAGAAAAAGTGTTTCGTCATGTTTCGTGTATATAAGTTATATACCAAAGTTTGTTTCAGCGGAATAATTCTGTTTTAGTTTGTTAAAAGAACCAATCAAAAAAGTATAATAACTTTTCAGCGTTTGAAATAGCTAATAATGATAAGCACTAATAGTGATAAGGCCGCCTATTGTCAAAACACTATTTGCTGTATTTTTATTTCTAGTTTAAGGTGCATTTCTGTGTTGTGTAGTATATTGATAATAAAGAATTTTTATTATAATTAATTAAAGGGATTAGCTCAAACTTTTGACCCTTACATGTGACATACACTGTATGAACATAACTTTATGTCATAGGCTTATCAAAAAGTAATCTTAATTTACGTTTTTTTAAAAGCATTAACTCCCGAAATAATTATTCTACGTTTTGGATTAAACTGTCACCACTGGAGATGTAGACGTCTTCAAAACAGTATCAAATAAAAAACCTACTTATAGGTAAGTCGCAAAGCAGACGCCGAAATTGAAGATGAGAATTTTCATCTTATTTTCTTCTCGGAACTATGTAATTTCCGTTTTCAAATAACATAGAAATCATTTAACGATAGAAAGCTATTAAAGGCATTTAACTAGCGATCAGCCCTGGCTTCGCACGTATATATTAAGTAGTTATTAAACATATATATCGCAAAAGGAGATGGTGGTATCACCACCTTCGTAGACCCTTCCGCGGCATACAATATACCTGTCGTACAGTCATTGTCAAAAGGTCATTCAAGTTCAATCGATCTTTCATTAACCTACAGAATTTATTTATTTATTTATTCTTTGTTACAATATAGATATTACAATATTAAACAATCTTAAACTAATGGAAATTTTGTAACTGGCGGCCTTATCACTTAAAAGTGATTTCTATCAGGCAACCAAACACATAAAAATCATACGATAACAATATATTTAAAACGGTTTAAAAAAATTACTTATAAAATGGACCATAAATTTATCATTTAAACTCAATCCTATGTCTTTAATTGTCTTCAAATATGAAATTATACACAGTACTTTCTAAAATAAAATACTTTATACTCCATCCACTTATTATTAAATGTGAGGAACGTATGCTCATAATTTACTGTAAGCACACTTCAGTCATCTCTAAAGAGCTGAAATCTCGCTCACAGGTCAACTTCGGACGATTACTTCCAATACGTTGGAGCGACTCACTCGGCTTATGAAGCGAAACTTTCCGAGCTGAAAATCCGCTGAAAACACTGTTTATTATCGTACTAAGCAGGTAAGTTTATATTCATTCATTATTTTCAGTTGATGTATGGCTTTTTGACTAAAATTTAATGACTATTTGTTTTTATTATTACAAGCTTATATTTAGTTTCCCCTGTCCCGGGTACCCATTGAGTTGAAATTTTGCATGCATGCGTAAATCGTATGACAATGCAAAATTATTATGAGCCTGAAGGTGGCCATAGGAACTCAGTAACTAAACGACACAATCCTATCATGTTTGAGCTCGTTTGATTTGGTCTTGACGTACTCCTATCCGGGTCTGTTTGTTTGTTAAAGCTTGTTTCTAATTTCTTTTTAAGTTTTAAATTATTCCTTGTACATTGTAAGCGTAGAAAAAATTCTTCCTCAATAAAAAAATCTTTCTTTCGTTGAACTGTATTTCTTGCATATTTCAAATCTATACACACACACACAACAGATAAAGTATGCAAATTGACATCACATTGAAAACTACTGACTAATATTACATACAGTGTGTTACAAAACAAATGTCCAATCCGAAAACCTCTTACTCTATACCGGTAGTAGGTCCTTATTTTGCTATCGTTTTGAAAAAATAACATCATTACTTTTTCCAAACTCGCGTTCACGTATTCTGCTACCTATAGCATATTATTGCATTGTTATATTTATAGATGTAAATTTTTTATTGTTTTTTTTCGAAAAGGTTTTAAGATAAAGAATTTCAGGAACGGACACATGTTTTATAAGACTCTGTACATCTGTCCTTTACTTTTTTTTTTCATTTCATTTCATTTATGGTACCATGGCGCTGATCTGACGAAGTCTTGGATACCCATAGTACCAACAAAAATATATTAAAAGATTGTTTTTAAAATATTTTAACACTTATTACCTTACACAACCACTCCTATGTCCACGTATTTAAATACCGATTACTATAAATATTTAAATCAAAAGAAACGAAATAAAATCCAACCAAAATAAACTGGTAGGAAGATAGCTTCACCGCTAAACAACTCGGGTAACTTTGTATTTCCCCGTATTTTCCAATATAAAAGTTTCTCGCTATGGACTTGGTATATTAGAGTTTGTCTTCGTCAGCAAACTCTGACGACACTGGAAACAATACCGTCTCTATTATAAATAATTCTATACTTGATGATTGAAATTTTGAAACCCTTCAAAATGTAATCTATACTAATATTATAAAGAAGTAAAGTTTGTGTGTTTGTTAAATTGTAACGGGTAATCTCGGGATCTACAGAACCGGTTTTAAAAATTCTTTTAGCAATGGAAAGCCACATTATTGCTGAGTGTCATAGGCTATATAAAAAATCGAAAAGGATAATTAACATTATGCCCAACAAAGCAAGCACGGGTCAGCTAGTATGTAATATGAAAAAACACACACACACACACACTTGACAAAAATGTTTATCTGTTGTTGTACTTTAATGTATGTAAGAAAGTATTCAATCGTGACTCCTTTTTTGTATACGTAGTTTTAAGTACCGTCTTTAATTAATATTTTACTTATTGTTAAACTTACAGTACCAATAAAAACGCCAACGCAACATCAAACAACAACTAAAAATATATTTTAAAACAAAGAAATTTCCATCTATACTCCCCTTCCCCTTGATCGAACGACCTAATACGTCAAAAGCACAATTTCGCTCAAAGCTAACCTAGCGGCAAAACCATTTCTCATTAATACGGATGCAAAAGGGGTAAAAAGGAAAAAGGAAAGAGGAAAAAAGGAGATCTAGACCTGTTGGGGACACACACCCCCGTATCGATTGCGGGGGCGGACGGGGCGGGCCGGACGCTGAAATATTTAAAGCGGCGGGTTGCGAGCGAAATCTGGTCTGAAATTAGATTTTGAGCTAAAACCCGACCGCGTACACATGCAGTGTACTATTGAATATGTTTCTAACAATCAATCGACAACGCTATTTGGTTACGTTATAAGTGTTTTCATTATATATGTATAATGCTCAGTCTACCTTTTCTTGCAGTCGTAAGGCTACTAATGTAATGGTAATAATATTACACTTCACTTTCAATTAATAAATTCTTAACATTATAACGGAATTTTCAGGTGCCATTTTAACTGTACTACCCAAAAAATTTAGACCCACGATGTCACCCGCATTTATGCATGTAGGTACTAAATGTACTAAACACATGAACCTTCCTATTGAATCACTTTACGTAATAAAAAAACGCATGAAATTCTGTATTTCTGTGTAGTTTTAAAGATCTAAGCATACATAGGGACAGACAGATGGAAGCGACTTATTTTTATACTCTGTAGGAATAATAATTCATAAACAAATATTTTTGGTTTAATAAGTACCAATTTTCTTTATCTGATTTGATGCTGGTGAACTCCATGCCCTTTATTTCATCCAATGTAGATTTTTATATCAAACTAATCTCAACACGTACCCTATAATTGGATGTAATCTTGCTGGATAACACGTTAACACGCACTTACCTATACTTGTCGGTCTAGTATTATCTCCTATAATAATCTATACAAATATATAAAGCAGAAGAGTTTGTTTGTTTGTTTGAACGCGCTAATCTCAGGAAATACTGGTTCGAATTGAAAAATTATTTATTCATTGAATAGACAATTTATCGAGGAAGGCTTTAGGCTAAATAACGTCACGCTGCGACTAATAGGAGCGAAGAAATAATGGAAAAACAAATCAACGGGGACGAAGTCGCGAGCAACAGCTAGTTACTTTAATATACAGGGAGTACAATACTTGTTCCAGGAAACTGAAACCATAGATATTTAGTCTTACGGAATGGCTCTACTTGGAAATAGTTTCCCTTTGTTCATATTGCGTTTATAGATGTTATTATTGGACGATTGTATGTATGTCGCAGGCGGATTGTATAATCCGCCGTATTACATTACGGCTAGCCGTTTTACAAAACAGGGCCGTTTTGCAAAGCGGCGGTTCAACGATTAGCCGTATTGAATGCGGATAAGTAAAAAACCGC
>DWAJ01003137.1:0-15490 GCA_018238005.1 Eurema mandarina
CATAGACTGATTGACTATTGATGGTCCTTAATCATTAATCAGTCTGTCGTAAGTGAAGCCAAAACTGTATTAAATATTTTTGTGAAAACAGCACGCTTTAATACTTTGATCGATCACACACAAGCCGATAATGTTGCTGCATAAGAAATTTACCCTATAAATGTGGAAAAGTTTAAATCTACGAAAAACATACGAATTTTAATGCAATGCACTGCAGCGACGATCTAAGTAAGTAGACAAAATTGTCTACTTTGAAATAGCTTCACTTTGCGGTTCTTGGTATTATAATTCTATGGTATAAAATAAAGTCGCTTTCATCTATCTATCACTATGTGTGCTTAAACCTTTTAAACTTAGCAACCGATTTGCGTGCAGTTTTTTTAATAGATAAAGTGATTCAAAAGGTAGGTTTATGTTTATAATAGATACATGCAGAATATACTTGTACCGGGCCCGGTTTAAAGGCCTAGTTTAGCTAACTTTAAATATAGAAAAGGAAAAGATGAAATACTTACTAAGAAACCGAAAACCACGATGTTAATAATAAGATATTAATGCATTCAATAACCATCATAACATAGTCGGGTTATACTAAAAAAAGTCTTAGTTTTCAGGAAGTATAATATATAGTTAAATAAGTAAGTAAACGGCGATAAGAAATAAAATTTAAAACACGTCCTATGTCCCCTAAGAGTTGCCATATTCATTAACAAAAATAGCTTGGCATTCGAAGAATTTTCTCGAAGTCTCTGAACAAGTGAAATTCTATATTGCTTATACACTTGCTCCGTCACTACCTGTCTGCCGAAAATATTCCCCGTTGCGTTTTGTATGAAAATCGAAAAAATCGCGCCTTCATTAGGGAAGGGTGTAAGTTACACGGGGACCGCAGGGGGGCTATTCTATACTCGTTCGATAATAAAATATCCATCGATATTACAATTTACTGTGATATGTGGTATTTGGTATTTGGTATATCGTAATTCGTAATGGGAAGATGCGATTTTATAATAAAAGCGTCTAATTGTCTTTTTGTATGTGAAAATTAGATTTGATTAAAAATATTCACTAATTATGACGACATAATATTGACATATGTCAAATGACTAGTTAGTCATTAGACAATTTTTTTTATAAGTGAAGATCAGAGAAGATATTGTTTAACAGGTTTTGGACTTACCAAGTTACATAAAAGATTCATTGTTTTTTTTATAACGACAGTTTATACCTTTTTTGCAGTGGGAAAGTCCTCATAGGATACCATTGAAGCGTGAGAGATGTTATACACATCATGAAATATATAAACACACATTATTTTAAGTGTTTAAATAATTACTCTAACTAATTAAAGCGAAATCTTTAGCATTAATCATTACATGTACGGTCACTAATACTAAAACAATACCTGTTATTTAATTAAAAGAAAATATCGTACAACCACAGAATAACCTCCCTAGCCATTTTTAATTTGTACTTCAAGTAAAAACCTGAGGGCATATGAGGAAGGTCTCGCGAAAATAAAGGAAAAAGGGTATTTGTTTTGACAGAGAGGGTCGCTCGGGATATTGTGCCCGAGCCAGGGGTTTCGGAGCAATTAGATAATTGACGCACAGACACACAAATGAACACGGCTTTGATCGTATATGATCTTTTGAGTTTAAAGCTCAGCTTTAATAACTTCTTGCAAGTATCAAGTCGCTTCTTGGGAGACTAATAAAGGAAATTTAATAAATAAATAAATATTTTCCGGACATTTATACACAGCGCCATCTAGTTCCAAGCTAAGCCGAAGCTTGTGTTATGGCAACTAGATAACGGAATAAATTACATATACATACTCTTCTTTTTTAAATACATACATACAATACATAGCAACACCCAGACCCTAGAAAAATACAAATGTAAATTACAAATATATTTAAAAAATAATATCTATTTTCTTTTTATATATTTGTTGCATGGCAAGACTACAAAATCGTACAATCTTACAGCACGTGAGCATTACTTAAAGGCAATCTTAGATACCTTGTACATAAACTTTGTTTCAGCTTAAAAGTTTCCATAGGGGGAAAGATCTTTCATAGTTCATAGAATTGTTATGATAATGTCATATACACGTACACCTTCCTTGTGAATCGCTTACTGTTTAAAAACACTTTTAAACTGTATTAAGTTTAAAAGATTCAAGCATTCATAGGTATAGAAAGGAACAGTCAATATTAATGATAAAAAGATTTATCAATAATATTCACTGAATTTTCCATTGCATGAAAGATTATATCGCAATGAATGCGACTATAAATTTGATATAGCACGAATTTAAAATAAAGAGCACACATCTCAAGGGTAAGGACTGAAGGAAAATCATATATTTGTATAGAGTAGCATTGGACAAATCCTTGCTGAAATACAAGGCTGCATTTACCGCCCACGGGCTGGCAAAGATTATATCATAGACACGCCAATTTATTAAATGAATATAATATAAAAATTGCTATGCCAATGTAATTTTAAAATTATTAGGACATAACATCCACAAGTGATGGGGCATTCTATCAGAAAAAAAGCCACTATACTTATATACTTTAATGAGTATAGATTTATCTGTAATAACCCAGCTTTTGTGTATCAGCTTTTATTTGTTGTTCTCCTTTGCTGGATATGCCGTTTTGCCATAGTAATTACCGCGGTAACTGAAACTTTCTTTAATCGAGTGTGTAACGCCTCTGACATTGATCTTATCCATAATAGCATAAATACAATTAAAAATAATCTTATTAAATTTTGACCGAATCCTTCCTCACCTAGCTTATTGAGCCCAAGTGTAATTTTTAAGTTTAACTATAAGTGATAGCTTTTTTGACATACATTTACTGCTAATTTCCTATTTTTTACCTTTGTGTTATACGCTGTAAGCTATCCAAATAAAATAAAATAATCATCGTAACTATAACGATAGGTACTATATGAAAAATGCTGATTCATGCAATATGTCTGCGGATAATATATAGCTACTTTTAGCAAATGTATTTAAATGTTGTTGCATTTCTTACGGCCATTTTCCTTTCCGCAAAAGAATTCGCAAGTTTTGTGATCTCTCACCAAGCGAACCAAAACAAAGAAAAGTTTTTCGAAAATCCGCATATATGAAACTGACACATCTATAAAATAATTTATCTTTGTACTATCAAACGCCTTAGTACATAGCAGGAGTCTGCAGAACCTTTGTAAGAAGGTCAAGGTTTATTATTGCAAGGTCTTTTCTTTTAAATTACATTACAGCTCACCGTGACGTCATAACTTCATAGTTACGAAGAGAAGGAATATGAAATTTATTAGCAAGGTTATAACTTATAAGAATTTGCAGCGATTTTAAACCAGGAGTCGGAATGATAGTGCTTTGGTACTAGATAATATTGAATTAATGTCTTTTGTAATTAATTAATTAGAATTAGTAAACATAGATGGCGCTGATCGTCTCACACTCGCGCTATTAATATATTTTATTGATGCTTTAAAACATATTTAGTTACTTCTATAATCTATAAAGTGTTATAACTCGAACTTTGGACATATCTACATAGAGAATTCTAAGCATGATTCAATAATCTTGACAATTAATTTATCTGTTGCTTTATTATTGATTTTATGTATATTATTTACAAACTAGCTTTATAATGATCTAGTATCCATTTTTAGACGTCATTTAAAATCAGCATTTATTGAACCATTGTCGGTTTAATTTTTCTATCTTAGCTTTTAACAAGCTTTGACGTGATTTTATGAATATATAAGAAGCTTTAAAATATAATAAGAGAACAAAAGGTAAGACCATTTATTATAGAGACCTTGATTTTGACCATGGAGGTTCTTTAGCGGGAAGTCTTTGTAGGATAAGATTTACTTGTACTTAGCAAAGCCCCACTGCGATACCTCTTATCGTATCAAATAGAGGTTGTGTGCACTTTCGTGAAGTAAGCATAATCTATACATCTATCTATCTATACATATAATAAAAACGTAACGAGTCGCTGTTTGTACATGGAAGATATATGAGAAAAAATATTATGGGAGACCTTTATTAACGCAATAGAACCCAAAACAATGATTTTTTTGAATTTTTGTCTGTTTGTTTTTGCACGCTAATCTCAGAAACGGCTGATCCTATCTAAATGTAGTTTTGAATGATATATTGTGGTAAGCTTCACTTAATATTAAGTGTTTAATTCATGTCTATCGGTTGATAAATAAAAAAGTTATGGCAATTTAAAGAATCACGTTGAACTTGATGAAACTGTTGGCGCGGGTTAGGCATTTTCAAAAATGCTGCCCAAAGTCACTTGTCTACGCGGGCGAAGTTGCTGGCACAGCTAGTTTAAATATTCAATCAAAACAAATAAAATAAAATTGTAAAATTAAGTCCATTAAGATAAGCAGATAAAACTAAAATCATCAAACGTTACCGTACTTAATCTCTCATCTTATAAAATATTCTAAATAAAACAATTTCGACCATCGCCAAACGAAAATACACTTCAAAACTTAAGACTTAGAGTTTATTTTTCGATTTGTTACACACAATATCTGACCGGACATTTTGAGCTCTGAACTTCAGTTAATATATGGAAAAGTGTTCTCGTGTTGTGAATACGAGGGTTCTCGGTATACTGGTGTTTTCCAGTCAAAATAGACTTGAAAACAAAGCACGGATTGTAAGAAAATCCCGAGTTGGACTCGAACCTTGCATTCGCTTTACCGAATTACAGAAATTTCATTCAGTTTGTGGACTGTACGGGTGATGCGGTGAGAACTTGCGAGAGTCGAAATTTGGATGAGTTACATTATTTAAAGTCAAAGTTAAAGTCAACATTGACTTTAAATAAAAACAAAACATATATTTATTCAACTAGGCTACAGAAATTAGGCTAGGCTACATTTGAATCGCCGTCTAAAGATACAATTGTTATCTATAAATACATATAAAAAAAACGTAGCACCAAAAACAATGATTTTTGGAATTTTAGTCTGTTTACCTGTTTGTTTGTGCACGCTAATCTCAGAAACGGCTTATCCTATCTAGATGCTTCACTTAACATTTAGTGTTTAATTCATGTCAATCGGTTGATAAATGCCCATGATCTATCGCATAAATGAGTTCCTTACGAGTGAGTTGACCACCTTTAATAGACAAAAATAAAGGATATCCTTTAAGGTATTCCCCATTTAAAATATAAACGCATAAGTGTATCGCTAAGTATGTTTGGTACAAAAGGCGACTTGCAGTGATTATGCATTATTTAATGCCGTCATCTGTTAAAGAGCGTAAAGGCCGGAGGACACGCATTGTAAGGCTGTGTACACATGTGTGCAAAAATCTTTAATCTAAGATAGTTGCACACTAGTCTAAAAGGTTATAATATAAGTGAATGTACGTATAGATCGCGTCAGGAATCTTTAGCGCTGAACGCAGAAGTCAAAAATAAGGTATCGAGGTAACGGCGCGGCGCGCGGGGCGCGTGATCGTCGGGTGCGCGAGAGTTGTTTGGTTGTCCCAGTCGTGTTGTCTTTCTCGCACCAATACGTCAATTACGAGCGCGATTCTATGCGCAGCTATTCTCGTCCAGCTCTAAACATAAATGACGCGACCTATACTTTCTGTATCGCGTGTGTGTTGTTGGTTCTTAAAGATGTCGTCTTGTCCAAGGAACACTATAGAGCTTGCATTAACCCATGCATGCTCATAGTACCTGATAATGACTTATGGTAGTAGAAAACTTTCTTATATTATATCAAAAGGTAATCGCATTTTTCCTATTTAAAAACCGTCGTGTGTTATACACAGATAGACATAATATGAAAAGGATTGACTTTTGACATTATATCAGAATAGTGGTAGGTTCGCGGAAGAATGCTTCGGTGTTATTGAGACCGTCACAAGATGAGTGACGGGGCACCGATACATTTTAATTCCTGGTGCCATTGCAAGCACGACAAGGCAAAATTAGACAGATTTCGTAAAAGGAGTTCCACTGAAAACGAAATACTGAGATATCAATTTCTTTACACTCAAATTATATATGACGAGGGGCCGGGCGTTAATTCGTTATATAAGACATGGTGATTATCAAAATCAAAGCGTAGTTGTTCACTTTAACAATGTATTTCTAATATTAAATTATAACAGTAAGAAAATAATTTAGGATCAACACGATAAATCACGATTTAATTGGTAACGCAGCGAGTTCATCCACCCGATTGTCAAGTGTCAGCCCACGCGCTCTGCCAATGTGACAGCCGTTACTTGACATCTGTCAGCTGTCAAACGTCATGCCGACACCAAGGTGACCTCACTCAAGCTAACTGCTTGACGTTGCCAGCTAATTCGTTATAATTAATAAAACGAAATGATAATAAAAAATCACAATTAATTCTGACGCTTCGACATATAGAATATATTTATTAATAGAGTTATTCAATACACAGTATACATCAATCCTAACGCTGCGACCCTATTCGCCGGCGGTAATCTAGGCGACCTAGGGTTAATTAGGCCCACGCTTTGATACATTTATTTGCTTTAAAAACGGGTTAAGTATAAGTCTCGTTGTTCGTTAGGTCTTTTGTAACATGCATACGGTTTGAAAAGGGTCCATTTATAACGGGGTCTTTTTTGCCCGCTTTGATGACTTTACTCTTTTGTTTTTTGTTTGCAACAGCTTCGGTCGATATGGCCCGTGTATATTTTTAAGTACATGTTCACGGGTTTCACTGAGACTGACAAGTAGGTAAACGAAAATGATTAAATAAATTAATTTTTATTCAAACTAGGTATTTTATAACAATTTTGTTACCTATTCTAGGCCAGTCCAGTCTGGTTTCACGAATGTGTTACCAGCCTAAAACCTGTGCTGTAGATTAATTTCCGTAAAACTTGATCCTAGATTCGGGATTTTATAGCCTTTGACATTAAAAAAAAATCTTTCGAACCCTACTACTAATTAATTTAAGACTCCATTTATTTGGTTGTATGCGAATGAAACTTCGTGAAATGCTGTATTGAAAATAATAATGATAGCAACATTTCAGGACGTTTATTTTAATAATGTTACATTTAGAGATCGATCCTACAACCTATGTCGTTCAAGGCAGTTACACCACTGCACGAACGAGGAAAAACAAACACGAAATACCACATCCAAAGCGAGTGGGTGAATGTGGGAATTTAGTGAGTTTTATAAAAGCGAAACGGGTAAGCTTAGTGGTCTTCGTCTGAGTGCTGCTTAGTGACGGACTGCGCTCCGATACACTGAAAAACTCCTGTCCAAATGTGCTGGTGAAACAGATTAAAGCCTGGTAGAAATTACCTTTTAAGTGATAAGGCAACTTACGACGCAAGTTTTTCAAAATTTTTTTTATCCGGTGAAGTGAGAAGACGAGCTGGACGTACTCCTGATGTTAAGAGAAACACCAGCCCATAACCAGTGCAGTGCTACACTACACCGATGCTCCCCACTTTGAGTCACAAGGTATTAAGACTCATTAGCCCAGTAATCTCGCTGGCTACAGTGCCCTTCAGACCGGAACAAAGTGATATTTGCATATCACTGCTCAGGCGGTAGAAAAAATTACAGAGCATAGTGCGACATTTCCATCAATGACTAGTTAAAGAAAAACGTTTGTTAATTTTCTGGCACTGCACATGTGATAACACGTATCCAGTGAAAGCACTACTTAGTACTTTTGAGAGTTTTCGATTTATGAATGACGAAAGATGTAGTTAAAACATTCAACGTTAAGCATTATTACGCATAATTTGGAATAATGTATATAATTCAAAAACTAGGAACATTTCCAATAGTTTAGGATATACCTATATTGTAACGAAGAATAAATAAATTAAAACAGATTTTGACACTATTATCTTGGCTTGAACGCCAAGGGTAGGGGGTTCGAATCCCATATCTACTGACAAATAAATACATTTGTAGGTTTCTAGATTCGGGATACTGCTATGTAGTATATGTACGAGTATAAAGTAATTAGCAATAATTACAGTTATACAGATGTATCCTTCGTGCTAAAAACTAAATTTTAATGATTTATGTTTGTAATGAATTCGCCTTAAGACTTTAATATAAATTAAGTTTCATAAACAATTACGAAAAAGTGTAAGATATCACGAACACATTTCTAATAGCCCCAAGAATAAAATAGTTTCAACCTTCGTTAGCATATTAAGAACATTCCAGAACGCACGGTATCTTTCTAGAATATTCCATAACCGCATAGTCCCTTAATAGCTGGTATCCAATTCTCTGCCGGCTTTCGAAGCACGTTCACATTTAACGATGCAACTGCGCAGATTTATCTATAGCATCGAACAATTATTGTTTTGTTGTTTATACTGGATACTCCTAGTTTTCCAATAATAACACTATAGTCTAAGTCGAAGGCAAAAGTATCTTTATTTAATTAGGCTACATAAAGTAACACTTTTGAATCGTCATGGTATTACAAAACATTTACCCACCGGTTCGGACGGCAGTTTATACAGAGAAGAAACGGCAAGAAACTCTGATAGTTGCCCTTTTTAAAATAAGAACATACAATTGTAAATATAAACAAAAAATCGCTAATTATAATATTTATACATGAAAAGGGTCCCACGAGCGTTAAGAAATATTATTCCAAGGGTTTTTGTCTTCAATATATTCATTTAATGTACAGTACGCCTTTTGAATAAGACATTTTTAACAAGGCTTCTAAACTTGAAATAAGTCAGAGCACTTAAAGTCACTAGAGCATATTATGCGGCATAATGCTTAACGTTGAATGTTACAAGAACAACAACGCTTCGCATTTTCGAGCACTCTCAAATGAATACTATCTTACTATCTTCAGCATAATTCGGCATTCTGCGCCCCTTAGTTGCACTATACTGTGTTATTGGAAAACTAGGAATAGTCACGACTTCGATCATGTTGTACGTATCCTTTTTTATACCTTGAAGAGGGGAGACGAGCTGGACGCACTCCCGATGGTAAGAGTAACGCCAGCCCATAGCCAATGCAGTGCTACCCGGAACTTTGCTATAAAGCTCAACTCCGGGCAGGGGTGCACTACACCGACGCTCCCCACTTTGAGTCATCAGATTTTACGACTCATTGCGAGCTGGTCGCAACTAGAGACTATTCGAAGTCAAAGTCTAAGTCAAACATATCTTTATTCAACTACATATAGTAACACTTTTGAATCGTTATGGTAATACAAAATATTTACCATCGGTTCGGATTATATATGGAATATTCTTACTAATTTGGTAGATACAGATCAAGATGTACCTAACTTATTACATAGCATTTCATTTACCAATATAATAGAAACTAACACTTTATATACATTATACTCGTAATGTATATGCTAGATACATTTACGCTCTCCATTTAAGTTAGATTAGTTCTGAGAAGTTTCTCAAACTTAGTAAAACCTCACAAATGCATCGAAACTTGTTATATATCTACTGTATTACAGTTTATATGAATTATGCACTTAATAACACATTTGGCGACTATATTTTATAATGTGCATATTGTTCGATGTATATGTATATAACTGAGGGTATTATTATTCGTTAATATATAACGAAAGATGCGACGATTCAAAGTTTAATAGAATAATAATGTGGCCTAATAAAGATAAACATATATGACTTTCACTTTTACTTTGATACATCTATTTCATCCATCCTTTCCATAAAGCTGGATTAATCCGATACCAATGTAGATAACACAGCTACTCAATTGGGATTTTACTTTTCAACGTTTTCGTACTCTTTCTGAATCAAAGTTTTTTTTATATGGGCGCACTCCTGATTGAAGGAGAAACGTCAGCCCTTAACCAATGCAATGGTAGTCCGTATCCCGTAAACGAAATAGGAAACAGTCATTAGGACCCGATTCTCTTGATGATAAAAGAATGAAACCTATTGTTCACTACGTATCAGCGTCGAAACTTAGGTATACTGCGACATTCCACCCAGGCGACGTAATGATTGAAGTGTTTTGTTTCTCTGTTCTTCGATATAAAATAAAGTTTATTTAAGCAAAGTAACATATAGTTACTTTTGAATCGTCATGGTAATACAAAACAATTATAATTTACCACCCATTTGAAAAGCAGTTTATATAGAGAAAAACCGGCAACTCTGATTTCTCTGCTTTTAAAATAAAAAGATGCAATAGTTATTACGGTACATAACAAGAACAACCATTACAGTATACATACATAGGTATACAGGTTCAACGTTCTGCGAGCGTTAAGCGAAAATATCCCAAGTACTTAAAAACTTCAGTACTCACAGCAGCTACACTCTCCATGAACTTGAGCATGCTCCTCATCCTCTTGGGCGCCTGGTACACGCCGGCCCCGGCGGTGACAGCCACCACCAGCACGTCGCACGTGGACACGAATTGCGACATACGAGATGACATACGAACAGACAGCTCCACTCCTACGTTGATCTCCGCACACAGGCCGCAGATTGTTAGAATTACTATAAATGTAAAATCAGGGACTTATTTATTCATAAATAATCTAGTCTTCAAACCTCAGACCTTCAAACCTTCGGAGGTTCAATTACTTTCAACCTCCAAAGTATGTCTGTCTCCAAATGAAAATAAGACGCTTGTACAAATGTTTTGGCGGATTGCCACAGCTTCTTAAAGTACTCGTCTGTCTCCTTTTACAAAAAGAGGGATACCAAGAACAGCTACCTCGGTAGAATTGGAACCAAGATTGCATTGGGTTTTGGTCTGTACAAGTCTTTAGTGTATATCTTCTTTTGGCATACCTAAATTCCAAATAGATGTTTAGTCCTTAAGACTTACCCAGAACTGTAACAAGTATGTAGCTGTAAATGCACATCCCGTTGGAGATTCTCACGGTGAAGCCATTGCCTCGGGACTCGAAGCTGAGGGGAGCGAGACCGAAAAAACTGGATATCTAAAATTTAAATTATTTTGTTTATTATTTATATTGAGTTACATTGTTTACTTACTTAAGCGAACTTAGGGATTTTGCAACACAAATATAATCTCCAAAAAACTTTTGTTTACATATTATTGTTTATTTTTAGTAATTTATCAGGAAGAGAATATTCCCCTTCAGGCTCACGAATATATCATCATCTATCATAAGCGCGATTCAGAACTCAGCGCATTACTTCGATACAAATCCAGCTCATTTGTCCCCTTTTTATATAAATAATATGAAAATAATGAACAATACACTTACTCGTAGTATAAAAGCATGGGCACCACCAACAACGCAATTTTCAATTTTTTCTTCAGAGAAAAGGTCGCCCGTAGCTGGCGACCCATTGCCTTCTACTTCGTCAGCGCCTTTAAGATTTCGATTGACTTAATAAAAAACATTCATATGATAGGAATGAATATTTAAGCCGCACGTTATAGAACCAGGCGGTAAACTTAATACTAAAAGAAATAATAAATAGACTTTAAACTATAAATAGTTTGATATGATAAAAGTCCGATAACCTGCAATCAGTAGGTACATTTACCTAAGTAAAAAAAGGATGATAGAGGGAATTACTGCAAACTTACCACGTAAAGTTTAATAACATCTCTCCAAAAAATTACATACAACGTATTTCTAGCTGCTTATTTTTATTAGAAGGACCCGCATTAAGTGATTAAGAAACTTTACCAAGAAAATGAAAAATATTAAGAACACCAAACTCATTACATTTTGATGTATCGCTGTAAACAGTTATTTCTCACAGAACTTAATTAAACTTCCCATATTGTAAAGTTATAAAATTGATCGATCGTTTTATAGCAAACACCTGGCTACTTGGATTGCCATCTAATAAAATAATTATGTATTGTTTTATATCTAAAATTATATTCCAAACAATTTACAGGAGGTGGTACCTAGTCAACCATCAGGCTAACCAGGTGGTCAAGTCTAAACCAAGCAAGAGCTCATGTAGGTAGTTAAAAAATGGACAATGCGTACTTATTCTTTAGAAAACAGAAGTGAAATAAAAGTAATGTAAGATAGCCATAGGTATGAGAGGAAAAGCGAATTTAGGTCCTTTATTTTTGTTTGATCAATACAATGACATCGCTCAACAGATGTCATTAGGTACTTTCTGGAAATAATACAAGCATATAATTTAGTAAATGGCTCACCACTCAACATTTACTTGAAAGTGTTGATGAAACAAAATCTTACAAAAATAATGGTGATATTATTATTATTATTTCAGGGTAGGAAAAAACTTTTATATCAATAAATTTTGGCTATTTTCTTAGAATAAAAGAATATTATTATTCTAAGACTATTTCGTAAAAATGTCATATTGTTGAGTATGAAAATTGTATTAAATTTTCAAAAAATAATTTGAGGAGAGACCTTCATTCAGCAAGCTGTCCTAAACTTTATGCTTTATGCAATATTCAGTTGATTTTGAAAAGTAATATTTTACTCACGTATTATTACAGTTTTTGTTGATTATAAAATATTAACACGATCACTACGGAGGTTAAATTCCAAAGTGAAAGTCAAAGTTGTCAGAATTTATTTTACTCGTACAAAATGGTTGATTGATGGAATTCCGAATAATATATAAAATCACTAGTGTCACAGGTCGTTTATTTGATGTATAGCGGTCAGTCAGCGTGGGTAGTACAATATACATTTACGCATTAAATCAAATTTATCGTTTGTTGGTTCTATGTAAATAGGGCGTGTCACCCATCAAATATGAATTAAGACATTGTTCATTTTATGATTTTGTTAGCTAAGGCTTACGGGGTTATCTGTTTAGATTTCATTTTCCATTTTCATTTCGACAATAATATCTAAAATCCGTATCGTAAATTTCAGGCAAAGAAATTTATGTTTTTGCATAAAATAATGACAAATATCTATACATATATAGAACTTACGGCCAAATACTCATACGCAAATTAAATTTAAGCACGTCTTAAGACTCGTAATTTTAAATTGTATGGCGATCTGTCAAATCGGACCGGTTTATGTTGTACTTAAATTTAAGTTGCGTTTCAGTATTCCGGCATTAATCGTTTATAATATGAGTAGGTGAGGATGATCTAAGTATATCTAAAAATTCTAAAACAACTCTAAATTTTGAACAACTCGGCTTTTTATTTCTTAATTTATCAACTAATGGTTAGTCTTATAGTACTTTATAAGTATACTAGCTACCCGGCAGGCTTCGTACTGCTTCAATAAACGTTTGTATGGGAAATAGAAAAGTACTGTTTTTATGGTTTTCCCGGCGATTATACGAATTTTTTCCACCTTTTAAACCTTGCCTAAGCCTCGACGAATTTAAGACCAAGATAAGATAAATCCGTTTAGATGTTCTCGAGTTTTAGCGAGACTAACGAACAGCAATTCATTTTTATGTATAGACTTGAAATATTTACTACATACCAAGTAACTTATTTACCACAAGAACTCTTAGTAAAGCTTAATCATGATAATAGTAGATAATGTGAAAATAAAAGGATACAGTTTAGATTTGTTTTTCTTCGGGTGTGAAATATAATAGGGTATAATTTTCTACTTTCTAAGTATTATATCTCTGACCAAAGTCAATTAAATTACTACAGAAGAAAAGGTTATGATTTTGTTTTTTTTACTGTGAATGTGATGAAAAGCATCGCAATGTTAATTATTAATCTCACACATAAATCGGGTTTCAACAAACACATAGTATCTCCGTCTGTCTGCCTCGCTATCACGCCAAAACCACTGAATCGGTTGTTATTAAATTTGGTACACAGATAGTCTAGAGCCTGAGATAGGATATATGCTATTTTTTAACTGTATTGGGGATCAAAGTTTATATAAAATCCACGCCGACGGAGAGCAACCGTTACTTTTAAATAAAACTGCCCCGATTTCGGCCGATAGGTACCTAAATAAATTTGTTAACCCGAAAACGATCTAAACAAACGTATAATTATAACATATACATGACATATTATTTTGTAAAATGAGTAAACAGGTAATTATAACTGTGCTTACGTTACGTGACTTGATTTTGTGTCGATATCAGACAGTTGCATTAGCACCTATCTACATATAATTTATGTCGCCTGCGTTTATAAAAAAATATATAAACTTTTAATTATTCTATTTGTTCGTCGACTTTACTATTTATGGCTTAAGTACGTACCTACTGGTCCCATTTTAAGAAAATTTAGTCTGGTAATTACCTATCTATAAGTCAAATATAAATTTAGTAATCTTATGGGACTAGATATCATTAATTGATCACGGTTTTCTAAAGAAAGAAGACTCATTTGTCACTCATCATTCAAGAACATTTGCTTGACTCTACCACCTATTACTTATATAAAAATTAGTACTATTCCAGTTATTATTAAACACAAATTATAAAATTAAAAAATAATAATAAAAACTTTCTTACCCTTAGTACGTTAAATCTAGAAAGCCTTTCATAATTGTTATAATAAATTTATTCGCTCGCCGCAAAATCAAATTGAAATTGCTCTTCAAAAGTTTAACAATTGTGGAAGAAACATACATAAGTGCATTAGATATTATTATGTTCGTTTAATAAAAGAACTATAACTTGTTCGTCCAAGTGTAGTTTTAATTTTACGACATTATAATGACAAAAATTTTCATCGCGTGATGTTAACGGTTCTTTCAGTAAACAAACATATCAATCTATTTCAACGCTTCATTTTAGTGACTAAATGTTTTTGTTTAGATTTCGATGTATAGACTTTACTAATACAAATACTAACTGTTATTTTTAGTATCTAGTTAGTAGTTACTAATTTACTTTTTTATATATTGGGCGTAGTAAAGAGTACGTATACTTAATACTTATATCAGAAAGAAAAGTGAACTAAAAACCTAAACAAAATTAAATCAAACTGACAAAAGTTATTCGCAACAGTTTTTGAAATTTAATCATAAAAGTTATCCGCTATACCTAGGTACTTCATCTAGTCATTAATATTTATAGAAAAATCAATAAAATTAGGTTTAAGCATTTATTATAGTTTTATTATTTTAACCTCATTAATTATAAATGTAATTTGACATTAATATTTTAATGAATCTTTAAATACAGAATTAAATACATACCCATTTGGAAGTATCTATTAAATCATAACTCAGTACGCGCGGTGGCGCGCAGTTCTTATGTGTGTCGCTTCTGGGCGGGCGGGAATAACTGATATTCTAGCAGTACGGCTGCTTGAGGTTATACATCCCTAGTACCATTTGTTTTCTATATATCGGAATACTAGCCGTGCCCCGCAGTTGCGCTCATATATTTATCGCTCCTTATGAATTTATACTTTATCATTAACTAGCGGCCCGTCCCGACTTCGCGCGGGTAGACAGTACTAAATGATGATAATGAAATAAGAATGATTAAAATCGGTCCAGTTCTTATTGA